>JACCEG010000761.1:10862-22787 GCA_014065205.1 Tuber brumale | reverse complement strand
GGCGAGATGTGCGGTTAGGCCCATACCAGAGGGTCTTGGAGATATGGTCGGGCCGGGCGGAAGGAGGAATGGGGATTGTTTATGCCATAGCTAGCGCTGCATGCCAGTTCTTGTACCCTAAATAACAACAAATACATGAAGATAAAAAAAAAGAAAAAAGAAATAAGAAAAAAAAAAAAGGGCCGCGTAAATAGGCGACGCTCCGCTTCCGTGATTTTCCTCCCCCTACCTTTCCTCCTCACCTTTCAACACCATCAGCGTCCGGTGTGTTCTCACGATCTTACTACTCCCAGAAGCCTTTTGGCCGGGGCCTCACTGCCTAGGCGGTGATGACCTCGTCCTCAGTCCCCCTCCCCCCCTCGGACCACTCCTCGGTGTCAGGAGTCCGTCCCCATGTTCACCTCCTGCTCGCACTGCTCGAGAATGCCACGACGGATGTGGGTGTATCCCCGCAGCTTTTCCCCCCAATTAGCTCAGCAGAGCTAGACGATTTGTCGCCAGGCGAAGCAGTTATTTTCCCCCTTCTGTGCACCTCACTCCTGGCATCCAGGGCCCTCTCCGCTCAGATAGACGAACTCGCAATGGAAGTCGCAAGACCGTCCAGCCAGATCGACGACCTCCACGCACGAAAGAACAGACCCCCTGTCCGCCCCCCACCCACCTCTTCTCAGAGCGCTACAGCAGCCTCACTTTCCGCCCTTCAGCTCTTGGTCAGGGACCTAGCGTCTCGTCTGACCACCCCCCTACCCCAACCATCACGCCACCAACAATCCCCACCCCGACAAAACGCACCCATGCAGCAAACGACAAAAGCGGCTCGGGTGGCCCCATCCAAAAAAGGCAAGGAGAAGGCGCAAGCCGACTCCAAGTCATCCCTCGCCAACCAGCTCACCCCACTCTATGAGGGTGGGGGCGATGCAGACTTCCCCTCATACAGCACCAAGGACCAGAAGTGGTATGGCAACCCTGCTGCCTACGCGGCCAAGTGTCTGCGCTTCTGGGAGGCTCAGGCCTTCTGGGATGGAAAGTATCCTCCTGTCTCAGAGTTCCACCCAGCCCCCAATTCGTCGGCCCAACCCGGCCCCTCCACCTACGCTCAGGCCGCTTCTTCTGGTCAGAACACTCCGACTGCTGCCCAGGTTGCGTCTGGTACGGCCGAGTCCGCCCCGTCTAAGGGGCCCAGGAGCCTTTCGGCAGCCGTGAGACGTTTCTTCGCCCCTCGCTCCTCCCCCCTCCCTCACAACCAGGCCGAGCTTATTGCTGCCCCCTTCCCAGACTCCGCCGCCTTGGTCTTAAGAGAGGCCGGCTGCAATCTCCCCTTGTCCTTCTCTGCCCGGGTAAACGACAGTGGAGCAGTTACTCTCCTAGCCCTTTCACTCTTTGTCCCCTCCACCTCCTACACCCCCTACTACGAAGCACTCTCCGCAAAACTAAAACAATCCTTCCCTATCGGGGACTCGCCCTGGCTCCCTTTCCGCCCAGCACCCAACGAAGTTCAGCTTGCTGTTCACTCCCTTCCCGTTGCATACCTCCCCGAGGATGACGGTGACCTGTTTCAGTCTCTGTCGAACACCATCCTCAACGTTAAAAACGTCCAGATCCTCTCTGCCCGATACCTCAACCCCGACCGCGGTTCCAGAGTCCGAAAAAAGCAACCTCGGTTGTGGTCACGCTGGCCCCAGAGAATGAGGCCACAATGCTGGGCCACTCTTACCTTTTCTCCTCTCGATGCAAGATCGAGAGAGCATACTCGGCTAACGGCCTCACCCAGTGCCGTAACTGCAACGAATACGGACACCACTCAGCTAGATGTAAGGTGGACCATCCAGTCTGCCCGATCTGCACCCTCTCCCACAGAAAACAGGCACACCGATGCCAGAACCCCACCTGCCCGAAGGGCGGCAACCTCAGAGCAGTCGCAAACTGCTGCCCGACCTCCCCCAGGCTCTGTGCAGTATGCAAAGGACCCCACCCGGCCTTCGCTCGAGACTGCCCACCGAGACCCGCCCCCCCTGCTCTCCGCAGGGAACCCCCTCTATCGCAGGATGAGGAAGGAATGGACACGTCGAACGACTCCGGCGAGGGCCCTTCAACTGGTTCACGACCCCTCCTACCCCCCATTGATTTTGAAACACCCCGTCCTAGGAGGGGTAATGCCCCCTCGACACGTCCCCCCACAAACATTCAGAAACCCCAAGGAGGCGCCCTGCCTAACCCCGCATGGCAGGCGACTCCCACTCCTATCCCACAGCCTGAGACACCGGAAGGCGTGTAATGGTTGGTCGCACCTCTCCTGTGAGTTCCGTGCTGGCGACTGGCTCTGATAACTCCATATCCATTCTACAACACAACTGCCTGGGAAGCTGGGATGTGTTTCTTTCCTTATTTAATTCCTTTTCACTGTTGGATACCCCCCCCACGCTTGTTGCTCTTCAGGACCCCCCGATGTATAGGGGCAAGCCCCCTGCGTTTGCGAATTTTAAACCTTTTCTGCCCCCCTGCCCGAACGGTGGCAAGCCCAAAGTGGCCTGCTACCTCAACCTTCTTTCCACTCAACATTTCTCAGTTTTTCCTATTTTCTCTGAAGCGAGAGACTGGATGGCGATGCATTTCTTTTCCTCAGTTGGATTTTTTGACTCCTTTACAACCAAGTTCCGAGTGGTCAACCTCTACAGCACCTGGGATGGCTCCACCTTCAAAAGGACCATCTCGCCTGATACAGCGTTCCCCTCCACACCCTCCCCAACGCTGGTCGTAGGAGATTTCAACATCCACCACCCCTCATCCGACCCGAGTCGCCTCTTTGCGGTCCAATACCTTGGGACATCTTCCCCGTTTTGTGAGTGAGCTGCCACTGTAGGCTTTTGCCTCTTAAACATACCTGGTACCCTCACCTGCTTCCCATTTGATCCAAACCTCCGCCCCTCGGTGATAGACCTGGCGTTCGCCAACGCCCCCCTCTCGCCTAATTTCCAATCCTGGGGCACACCCCCCCTCCAACGGGATCAGACCATGTCCCTATCCTCATCACGCTGTCGGAGCCCTTGGCTTGCCCCCATCCCCCCTCTCCCTCATGGACGAAGACCGACTGGCCTGCCCGCGAGGAAGGACTAAAAAAGATGACGTTTCACCCCCCTCCCCCGCTCCCTACGCTAAGAACGCTGTCAATTTGGTTTGATACGGCCCTGGACAGGATAAGGTCCCAACTCAGAGGTCACACCCACGACAAAAGACCCTCCCATAGGTCGAAACCCTGGTGGACCCCCAACCTAAGAATACAAAGATCAGCTTTCTATTCCTCGGGTCGGGCGGCCCGGAGAGACCCCCTCCCCTCATCCAAAGAGCTATGCAAGAAGGCACGCCTCCTGTACTTCAAGGCTATTAAAAAGGCCAAGAACGACTACTGGAAGAACTTCCTGCAAACAGCCAACCCCCAGTCACTCTGGACTGCGAAGAAGTTCGCGTTCGGAAAACCACCCGATAGATTCCCGCAGATCCAGGGGGCGGACAGCCCCAATGAGATCAACAAAGCCCTCTTCGAACACTTTTTCCCTGTGAAGGGGTCCTCCCCTCCCCCTAGCATCCTACACGAATTCAAAGATGTCCAGGAGCTGTCAGCGGAAGCAATATCGGCGGCACTTCGGAAGTCCTCTTCGTCCTCTGCCCCTGGGCCGGACCAGATACCTTACTCGGTCTGGAAAAAGGTCCACCTGATCAACCCGCCAATCCTCACATCCCTCCTGGGCCCACTGGTTAGATACGGGCACCACCCTCCCTGCCTAAAAAAGGCAAACGGCATAGTGCTGGACAAACCTGGCAAACCCTCATACGACACTCCCTCATCATTCCGCATCCTCGTCCTCCTGGAGACTGTCGCGAAGATCCTCGAAAGGGTGCTGGCGAACCGACTCTCGGCCCTGGCTCGTTTCCTAGGCCTCCTCTCCCCCAACCAGACTGGCTCCCTACCTGGTCTAAGTACCTTTGATGCAGCGGCTACCCTCTCCCACGAGGTTCAACTGTTCATGCATCCTAAGCTCAAGGTCTCGACCCTCTTCTTAGACATAAAAGGAGGCTTCAACAATGTCTCAGCCCCGATCCTCTGCAGCAGACTCGCCACAAAAGCGGTCAATCCCTACATGGTCTCGTGGATAAGGTCCTTCCTCCACGGCCGCTCCTGCCGCCTGGTCTTCCAGGGCGCGCCGCAAGTCTTTTCGCCCATGTCCATGGGCACCCCAGAGGGCTCCCCAATCTCCCCCCTTCTTTTCGTCATCTACGTCTCAACCCTCCACTTCTCGGTCCCTAGGAGACTCATCCTATCTTATGTGGACGACTTCGCGGTCACGGTTGCCTCAAGCTCCTACCGGAGAAACATCCAAAGGCTGCAGGTTATCACCAGGGTACTCCAGCAGAAAGCTGGCAGGCTGGGTGTGTCCTTCTCGATCCCGAAAACCGAGCTCATGCACTGGGAGACCCCCTCTCAGAAAGTCCCTCTACCCCGGATCCCAGTTCGGCTGGACGACCTTGTATTCCACCCCTCTAAACTAATTCGATGGCTCGGCTACTGGTTCGAACCCTCCTCCATGTCACGTACAAGGGGTACCACGTCCAACTTCGTCAGAAGGCTTGGACTGGCCCAAGGTGCCTTCTCCACCATCAAGAGACTGTCTAGGCCGGGTAAAGGCCTCCCTCCCTATCTCTGCCACCGTCTGGCATCATCACTGATCTCCCCGATCCTCCTCTATGGCGCGGACCTCTTCTCACCAAGCCTTACCCTCCTTGACCGTATGTCGGTCTTCTGGAGGACTGTCCAGAGGTGGGTCACGAACTGTTTCTCCTCGACTCCTGTCGGCATCCTAGCTTGTGAATCAGCCCTCCCCCCCATGCCCCTTCTGCTACGCCACTGCCAGAGACTCGTAGCCATAAGAATGGTCTGCCTCCCACCGGAAGGCAACCCGGCGACTGCCAGGCTCCACCCCACGTTCCAGACCTCGTCCCAATTCATGGCCCTTGACGATCACCGCAACCACACGCCAGGCCTGACGTCGGTCTGTGCTCCCCTCTCGTGGAAAACCGCTGTCCCCTCCCCGCCTATAAGGAAGCACCTCCCAATCGATGCTATTGCCCATCGAACCCTCCCCTTTATCCCCGTCTCTGGCCCTTTGCCAGTGGCCTCCCCCGACCTCCTACCGCCCGTCTGTCTGCCGATTGGGATAGACACCCCCTCCTACAAGTCGGTCAAGCTCAAGATTAGATCAGCGCTGTCCAAAGACTGGAGAGACCAGTTTCCACCGCCCCCTACCTCTACCCCGTGTCCCTTTCGCCCCACCCATTCATGGAGCTTGGGAGGTTCATGGCGGGGAGGATCCACCAGATGCGCTCGGGCAAGAGCGACCTAGCCGCCCACCCTTCATGGTTCACCGAGGACCCCTCTCCCCGCTGTCCATTTTGCGAGGAGGAGGACGAAGAAGACTTCACCCATGCCATCCTATCCTGCGAGTCCCGCCAGGAATCCCCTGAGCGCCACCTCCAGGGCCTCACTTCGGTAGATTGGGACAGCCCCCTCTGGTCAAACCCCTCCGCTCTCAACTCCCTCGCCAGGTACATAAATGTCACGGCGACCGGTTTCCCGCCAGGTATGCCCCCGGCGGAAAGGGACCCCCAATATGACCCGGACGCCGTAGCGTCCGCTCTTCCGATCCACGGTTTCGCTCCCTGAAAGGAGTCCAGCCGCTGCCCATTATGTTTTTTCTTGCTCTGCTTGGAGAGAATTTTTCGTTATGATTATGCGCTTTATTGTTTTATTTCCTTAGGGATTTTGTGTCGGCTATCGGACACGTTTAGGAGGTTTTTTTTAGTTTGGTGCGAAAGTTCTTTTGTTATTTGCGAGTTTTTGAGATTAAGGTTTTGTTTATGCCATAGCTAGTGCTGCATGCAAGTTCTTGTACCATAAATCAATGAATACATGATGATAAAAAAAAAGAAAAAAAGAAAAAAAGAAAAAAAAAGGCCGAGTAAATAGGCCACGCTCCGCTTCCGCTATTTTCCCCCCCCTACATATTCACCTTGCCTTCAAACACCACCAGCGTCCGGTGTGCCCTCACGATCATACTTCTCCCAAGAGCCTTTTGGCTAGGGCCTCACTGCCTAGTCAAAGATGGCCTCGTCCTCAGTCCCCCTCCCCCCCTCAGAACACTCCTCAGCGTCAGGAATCCGTCCTCATGTTCACCTCCTGCTCGCTCTGCTTGAAAATGCAACGACGGATGCGGGTGTATCCCCCCAGCTATTCCTCCCGATCAGCTCAGGCGAGCTTGGCGATTCGTCGCCAGGCGAAGCCGTCATTCTCCCCCTTCTATGTACCTTGCTTCTGGCGTCCAGGGCACTATCCACGCAAATAGACGAACTCGCAATGGAAGTCGCAAGACTGTCCGGCCAGATCGATGACCTCCACGCACACAAGAACAGACCCCCCGTCCCCCCCCACCCGCTTCTTCTGAGAGTGCTACGGCAGCCACACTATCCGCCCTTCAGCTCTCAGTCAGGGACCTAACATCTCGTCTGACCACCCCCCTCCCCCAACCGACACGCCACCAACAGCCCCCACCCCAACAAAACGCACCCATGCAGCCCACAGCGAGGACGGCTCGGGTGGTCCCATCCAGAAAAGGAAAGGAGAAGGCACAGCCCGACTCCGATTCGTCCCTGGCCAATGAGCTCACCCCACTCTATGAGGGTGGGGGCGACGCAGACTTCCCCTCCTACAGCACCAAAGACCAGAAGTGGTATGGCAACCCTGCTGCGTACGCGGCCAAGTTCCCGCGCTCCTGGGAGGCTCAGGGCTTCCGGGATGGCAAGTACCCTCCTGTCTCAGAGTTCCACCCTGCACAGAAATCGTCGGCCCAACCTGGCCCCTCCTCCTACGCGCAAGCTGCCTCTTCTGGTCAAAAAAGGAAGGGCAAGCCGAGCAAAAGCAAAAACACCCCGTCTGCTGCCCAGGTTGCGTCGGGCACGGCCGAGTTTGCCCCGACTAAGGGGCCCAAGAGCCTTCCAGCAGCCGAGAGGCGCTTCTTTGCCCCTCGCTCGTCCCCCCTCCCCCACCACCAGGCCGAACTTATTGCTGCCTCCTTCCCAGACTCCGCCGCCTCAGTCTTAAGAGAGGCTGGCTGCAATCTTCCATTATCTTTCTCTGCTCGGGTAAATGACAGAGGAGCGGTGCCCCTCCTCGCTCTCTCGCCTTTCGTCCCTTCCACCTCCTACGCCCCCTACTACGAATCGCTTTCTGCTAAACTGAATCAATCCTTCCCCGTCGGTGACTCACCCTGGCTTTCGTTCCACCCTGCACCAAACGAAGTACAACTGGCTGTTCACTCCCTCCCTATTGCATACCTCCCTGAAGCGGACGGCGACCTTTTTCAATCTCTGTCAAACACCATCCTTAACGTCAAGAACGTCCAGATCCTCTCTGCCCGCTACCTCAACCCCGACCACGACACCCGGGTCCTGAAAAAGGCAACCTCAGTGGTAATCACTGTGGCCCCGGAAAATGAGGCCACAATGCTGAGCAACTCTTACCTTTCCTCCTCTCGATATAAGATCGAGCGGGCATACTCGGCTAATGGCCTCACTCAATGTCGTAACTGCTATGAGTACGTACACCATTTAGCTAGATGCAAGGTCGACCACCCGGTCTGTCCCATCTGCGCACTCTCCCACAGGAAACAGGCACACAGGTGTCAGAACCCCACCTGCCCAAAGGGCGGAAACCTCAGAGCAGTCGCCAACTGCTGCCCTACCTCCCCCCCGCTCTGCGCCGTATGCAAAGGCCCCCACCCGGCCTTCGCTTGCAACTGCCCATCGAGACCCACCCCCCATTGATTTTGAAACACCCCGTCCTAGGAGGGGTGATGCCCCCCCGACACGTCCCCCCACAAACGTTCCGAAACCCCAAGGAGGCGCCCTGCCCAACCCCGCATGGCAGGCGACTCCCACTCCTTTCCCGCAGCCTGAGACGCTGGAAGGCGCGTAATGGCTGGTCACACCTCCCCTGTGAGTTCCGTGCTGGCGACGGACTCCAATAGTTTCATTTCCGTTCTGCAACACAACTGCTTGGGAAGCTGGGATGTGTTTCTTTCCTTATTTAATTCCTTTTCTTTGCTGGATTCTCCCCCCACCCTTGTTGCCCTTCAAGACCCCCCGATGTACAGGGGCAAGACCCCCGCGTTTGCGAACTTCAAATCTTTCGTGCCCCCCTGCCCTAACGGTGGCAAGCCCAAAGTGGCGTGCTACCTCAACCTTCTATCAACACAACAGTTCTCGGTTCTTCCTGTTTTTTCGGAAGCGAGGGACTGGATGGCAAGGGATTTCTTTTCTTCTGTTGGATTTTTTGATTCCTTCACAACCAAATTTCGGGTAATAAACCTCTACAGCACCTGGGACGGCTCCCCCTTCAAAAGGACCATCTCACCTGATACTGCGTTTCCCCACACATCCTCCCCAACGCTGGTCATCGGTGACTTCAACATCCACCACCCCTCCGCTGACCCAGGTCGAGTCTTCTCGGTTCAAGACCTTGGTGCGTCCTCTCCCTTTTTTGAGAAAGCTGCCTGTGAAGGTTTCTGTCTCCTGAACACGCCCGGCACCCTCACTTATTTTCCATTTGATTCAAACCTCCGCCCCTCAGTGATAGACCTGGCATTTGCCAACACCCCCCTCTCACCCTACTTTCGGTCCTGGAACACACCACTCCCACCGTCGGGTTCGGACCACGTCTCGATCCTCATAACACTATCGGAGCCCCTAGCCCGACTCACCCCCCCCTCGCCATCATGGACGAAAACCGACTGGCCCGCCCTCGAGGAAGGTCTGAAGAAGTTGACGCTCCGCCCCGCCCCCCCCCTTCCTACACCACGCACACTGTCGATCTGGTTTGATACGGCCTTGGACAGGATAAGGTCCCAGCTCAGAAGTCACACACCAGACAAAAGGCCCTCCCACAGTTCCAAGCCCTGGTGGACCCCCAACCTCACAACACAAAGATCAGCCTTCCACTCCACGGTCCGAGCAGCCCGCAGAGACCCCCTCCCCTCGTCCAAGAAGCTGTGCAAGGAAGCACGCCTCCTGTACTTCAAGGCCATCAAAAAGGCCAAAAATGAGTACTGGAAGGACTTCCTGCAAACGGCGAACCCCCAGACCCTCTGGATGGCGAAAAGGTTCGCATTCGGAAAGCCACCCGACAGGTTCCCACAAATTCCAGGAGCCAATACCCCCAACGAGATCAACAAAGCCCTCCTCGGGCACTTCTTCCCAGAGAAGGGGTCTTCTCCCCCCCCCCCGCATCCTATGAGAGTTTAAAGATGTTCCAGAGCTGTCGGCGGAAGAGATATCCACGGCGCTTCGAAAGTCCTTTTCTTCCTCGGCCCCAGGGCCAGACCAGATACTCTACTCGGTCTGGAAGAAGGTCCATTCGGTCAACCCGAGCATCCTCACCTCCCTCCTGGGCCCACTAGTTAGATATGGGCACCACCCTCCCTCCCTGAAAAAAGCCAGCGGCATAGTGCTGGACAAACCTGGCAAACCATCCTACGACACCCCTGCATCATTCCGCATCATCGTCCTTCTGGAAACTGTTTCTAAGATCCTGGAAAGGGTGATGTCAAACCGGCTCTCGGCCCTGGCCCGTTTCCTAGGCCTCCTCTCCCCCAACCAAACCGGCTCCCTACCTGGTCTGAGCACCTTCGATGCGGCAGCGACCCTCTCCCATGAGGTCCAATCGTTCATGCGCCCCAAGCTTAAGGTCTCGACCCTCTTCCTGGACATCAAAGGAGGTTTCAACAACGTCTCGGCCCCAATACTCTGCGACAGACTGGCCACAAAAGCGGTCAATCCCTACATGGTCTCGTGGATAAGATCTTTCCTCAACGGCCACACATGTCGCCTGGTCTTCCAAGGCGCGCCTCAAATCTCTGCGCCCGTCTCCGTCGGTACCCCTCAAGGCTCACCGATCTCCCCCCTGCTTTTCGTCATTTACATCTCTACCCTCCATTTCTCGGTCCCCAGGGGCCTAATCCTATCATACGTGGACGACTTCGCGGTCACGGTTGCCTTGGGATCTTACCGAAGGAACATTCAAAGACTGCAAGGCATCACCAGGATCCTACACCGGAAGGCTGTTTGGCTGGGCGTGTCCTTCTCAATCCCGAAGACAGAACTGATGTACTGGGAGACCCCCTCTCAGAAGATCCCGCCCCCCCAAATCCCGGTCTTACTGGACGACCTTGTCTTCCGCCCCTCTAAACTAATACGTTGGCTCGGGTACTGGTTTGAGCCCTCCTCCACGTCAGGCACAAGGGGTACCACATCCCACTTCGTTAGAAGGCTCGGGCTAGCCCAAGGTGCATTCTGAACCATAAAGAGACTTTCCCGGCCCGGGAAGGGCCTCCCTCCTTACCTCTGCCACCGCCTGGCATCGTCCTTGATCTCCCCAATCCTCCTCTACGGAGCGGACCTCTTCTCACCAAGCCTTACCCTCCTTGACCGCATGTCGGTTTTTTGGAGGGCGGTCCAGAGATGGGTCACGAACTGTTTCTCCGCGACACCTATCGGCACTCTTGCTTGCGAGTCTGCCCTGCCACCCATGCCCCTCCTGATACGCCACCGCCAGAGACTTGCGGCAATAAGACTGGTCTGCCTCCCACCGGAGGCCAACCCAGCAACTGCCAGGCTCCACCCCACGTTCGCAACCTCGTCCCCCTTCAGGGCCCTAGACGACCACCGAAGCCACACGCGAGGTCTGACGTCGGTCTATGCTCCCCTTTCGTGGAAGACCGCTGTCCCCTCACCACCCATAAGAAAATACCTCCCGATCGATGCCATTGCCCACAGAACCGTCCCTTTCTTACCAGCCTCTGGCCCCCTGCCGGCGGCCTCCCCTGACCTCCTCCCGCCCGACTGTCTTCCAGTTCCAATGGGTGCCCCCTCCTACTAATCGATCAAGCTTAAGATCAGAGCAGCGCTTTTCAGCGACTGGAACGACCAGTTCCCACCATCCCTGACCTACGCCTACCCCGTGGCCCTAACCCCCCACCCCTTCATGGGCCTGGGGAGGTTCATGGCTGGTAGGATCCACCAGATGCGCTCAGGTAAGAGCTACCTAGCTGCCCACCTATCGTGGTTCACCGAGGACCCCTCCCCCCTCTGCCCGTCGTGCGTGGAAGACGAAGAGGACTTCAGCCACGCCATCCTATCCTGCGAGTCCCGCAGAGAACCTCATAAGCGCCACCTCCAGGGCCTCACTTCGTTAGACAAGGACAGCCCCCTATGGTCGAACCCCTCTGCTCTCAACTCCCGCGCTAGATACATAAACATCACGGCGACGGGTTTTCCACCTGGTATGCCCCCGGCAGAAAGGGACCCTCCATAAGACCCGGACGAGCACTCGTCCGCTCTGCCGATCCACGGCTTTGCACCCTAAGGGGTGTCAGCCCGTTGCCTGCTGTGTTTTCCAGCTTTGCCTGGAGAGAACTTTTCGTTATGATAGTTTATTTTACTTATTTATTTCCTCATGGATTTCGTGTCGGCTATCGGACACATTTAGGAGGTTTTTATAGTTTGGTGTGAGAGTTCCTTTGTTACTTGCGGGTTTTTGAGATTAAGGTTTTGTTTATGCCATAGCTAGCGCTGCATGCAAGTTCTTGTACCATAAATCAATGAATACATGATGATAAAAAAGAAAAAAAAAGAAAAAAGAGACCGCGTAAATAGGCCATCCTCCATCTGCTCTACACACCCGGCGATTGAAATCAACCCGCAACGCCAGGTACTCACGAACCATCCACCCCCCCTCTCCTCCCACGATGGCTTCGGCCTAGGAGTGACGGCCATCTCCCCCCTCTTCCCACTGCCATCGCTTGCTCTTTTACGCGGCGTGGC
>JACCEG010000760.1:0-16473 GCA_014065205.1 Tuber brumale | reverse complement strand
GGTGAGTAGATTTTGGAGAGGGGGTAGCAGTAGTAATGTTGTCAGCAAAAGTAGTCATCTTAGAAACCACTTGGTTAAGAAAGTCCTGTTCTTCAGCATCATAGTAGGGTTTAGCTACTGCAATCTGGTCAATCAAGTCTAGAATAAGTTCTTCAAAAGACAAGATTCCTGACCCCAAAGTAGAGGTGGGAAGTGGTAGAGGTCTTTGTGCAGAAGTAGGAGGGGGTGGGGTTGAACTGCTAAGGACTTGTAAGAAGCTAGAAGAAGAGGAAGGAAGGGTAGGATATCTGTCTCTTGAGTGCCCCTTCTGTGGTGGAATAGTGAGATCAGGCATGGGGGGATTTCTGCCAGGTGGGGTATGGGGATCAGATCCTAGGGTAGAGTTCCCAGGACTACTGCTGCCAGTCAAGGGAATTTGAATGGAGGTAGTCCTATGGTGGGTATGATGGATAGGCATGAGTGCTTCAAAAATGCGAAAATTTTCTCTAAGTCCTTTTTACTAAGGGGAGTAGTAAGGGAATGATAAGGAAAGTAGATAAGAGTTGGCAGAGCAACCAAAGGGAGCAAAAGGTAAAGAAGGCAACAGGATAAAACACAAACAAACCAAGAAGAAAAATGAAACAAATAACAGCAGAAAGAGGAGAAGAAAAGGAACTTAGGTGAAATCTTAACAGGATATCTGGAATAGCTCCAGGAAAGTCCTGCCAAAATCTTAGAGCAAGAGCTCTAAAACTGTTAAGGTGGTGGCAGGAGATATGGTTTTGAGGAGTAAAAATAGGGGTAAAATCAAAGATGTGTGCCAAGAAAGGAGTGATAGAGGGAATTTTGATCTGAAAATTGGGGAAAGTGTTTAAAGTGATTTATTTAACGGGAATCTCCGTATAGGAAAATGGAGGAGATGTGGTGGTGAAGATAATGTATGGGGGGGGTAGTGGAGGTTGTGGTTGTTTGTAGGCGGAGGATGTTGGGATGGGGGGGGCAGGCTGGTTTCTTCCGGTCTGCTTTAGCTGTTTGGCTGGTTGGGGTTGATGTGTCACGGCAGTGGGCTTTGCTGAGAGAGATGCTGCTACTCTGGAAGAGAGATCAGCCATTGTGGCTTGGATAGAGGCTAGGGAGGGGCCCGTGGTGGGTTGGGGTTGTTGTGAGGGTGTTTCGATTTTGCTTTCTAGGGAGCTGATCCTGGCATGGAGGGCTGCTATTCCTTCGAGAGCAGTCATGATTAGGGGAAGGATTGAGGCTTCTCCCGCTGTTAGGCTTCTGAGATCAGTATCCCATAGCCTAGGGAATACGTCTCTGTTGGTGGCGAGGTTGGAGGTGGTGTGGTTGTACATCTCTCTGAGGAGAGGGAGGTTGGGGTCGAGCGGGGCTACCGAGGAGGACCGTGTAGGGTTTTGGGGGGGGGAGGAGTGGATCTGGGCTGCCGGTGCCAAGGCAGGTGCAGTTGGGACTTGAGCAGTTCTTCCTGCATAGGGGTAGGAGCGATCAGAGGTGCGGGATTCTGGGCGCGAGGCCCTACCAGTGTTGTGAGTCATAGCGAAAGATATGAACCAAGTGAGGAGTGGGGTCGCTTATAAAGTGAGGCCTAAGCGGGAGCCAGAAATTGGTGTGTCGAGCTGGTTGCCACCCAAAAACTTGGAGTTTAGGGATGACCAAAAGCGGTAATTTTTCAAGCGAGAGGTGAATAGAGGGCGCAGAGCGTGCCTCTTTTTATTTTTTTATTTTTTTATTTTTTTATTTTTTTTAATCCGTTTTTATTTAGTATTAAGGAACAAGGTCACGTCAGCGCAAGCTATGTAGACCTAAACCTCCACCCCTGCCCCGGCTCAGAAAGGCTGAAGAAAAACTGTCTAACTACAAGGCCAGTCAGTGTAAAAAACTCCCCCTGACCACAACCACTACAGTATACACAAACCCAAAAAACCTCCACAGACGCGCGACATGAGAGAAATCCCAAACCCCAGCAGTAAGCCAGCCAAAACAACAGAAAGAAACCCCAAACCAATGAAAACCCAGAAACCGAACCCAAAGGAACACCATGTGGCCTAAGCTAGTCAGATATACTGAGGTCGCTATCATAGAACCGGCCCTGAGTACTAAGCGGGCGAATGGACCCTACGTCTGATAGACTGGGCAACAGGG
This sequence comes from Tuber brumale, assembly GCA_014065205.1. Classification (NCBI taxonomy): domain Eukaryota; kingdom Fungi; phylum Ascomycota; class Pezizomycetes; order Pezizales; family Tuberaceae; genus Tuber; species Tuber brumale. The sequence goes on along the minus strand of JACCEG010000760.1, from coordinate 14,334 downwards.
GCAAGGGAAACAAAAGTAGGAGAAGCCCAACCGAAGCTGAAGGAAGGCATGTGGCAGGGCCCAAGAACCCCAGAGGTCCGCCGGAAATCCAGACCAGGTGGGGGGGCCAGCAGACGGAGTGCTGACCAGGAAGAGGTGGTAGTAAGGTACCAGCTAGGGGGGGTGGTACTGGTCCGAGACCAGCAGGAAGTATAGTAGGCAGTAAGGTGCCAGCTGAGGTGGGGGGGTAGCAGTAGGGTGCCAGCCTGTGGTAGCAGTAGGGTGCCAGCCGATCGCACCGAGGAAGAATAGAGGAGGGGTAGACTCAGGTAGCAAAACAACTCTCGGAATCGTGTTCGTGTCCTACTAGGTGGCCTCCAGCAAGCGCCAAACAAAGCCAGCTGTTTTACCGCGTCTCTCATGGAGTCCCTTGTTCTACATGAGATAGTGTCACTTAGTGGATGGGATACCACCAGCTGAAGCGATGAGTGAGGAAGGCGAATGGCGAAATCGACCGTGGCCTGTTGAGGAGACCCAACACAACTCCCCAGTTTCTTTAGGGGAGGGATAGAGGAATCCATCGTAATCGCGTACCGCAAACCGTAATCCCAGCCGTCTGTTGAGATGGAAAGAGTGAAACCCGACCGTGCTGATGCTAAGCGAGGCCTAGCAAAAGCGGGGTAAGGGAGGTACCCAGCATCGTGAGATGCTGGAAGAAGAGGATGGGGAATCCCCAGAGGGTAAACCTCAAAAGGAGAGGGCAGTGGAGATGGACTCGAAGTCCAGGAGGATGGATAGTGACAGCCTACACCCGCCCCAAGGGGAGGGTGCAGACCGAAAAGTGGTGATAGTTTCGTGTGGTATTGAGTTTATCCCAATTGGGAAATAAATTTCAATCACGGGAGGTGTAGCTGAGACGGAGGATGCTGAGTATGCTATTATTATTGTTATTATTATATCTCATTACGCTTATGGAGCAGCAGCGGCTATGAAGCTAACTAACATACAAAAAGTACAGCACGCAAGGGTGCCGGTCAGATATCCCGTCTCATATTGAAAGGTAGCAACGTTCGATTGGACCAGCTCATGAGCCATAATGACAAAAGGAAATCCTCCAATCCGCCAAATGCCTAACAAATATAGGAAACAAACAGTAAAAGCCCTAAACAGCCTTGTTCCTTCTCTCAGTTGCCCCTTGGTGTGCTTTAAGGTATGTGGGACATTACTTAGAATTAGCCTGGTGAGAATCGCCACAGTTGACGCATTTGATGGTGGTTTGCATATATTCTTTGCCCTTGGTAGGACAATCTGATCTGCCGCAGGTGTGGAGGTGTGCTGGGTGTTCCATGGAGTAGATGCTGCATTGTTGGGTGCTGGTACATTGAGATGGGTGGTGGCCAAAGGCCAGGCATTTGGTGCATTGGGTGTCAGGTCCAAAGGACAAGTAGCGTTGCACTTTGAACTGCTTTCCAAGTAGTGAGAGTCCTCTGCTGAGGGCTTTATCTGTGGAGTCTTTGCCGGCAATAGTGAGGACCATAGCTGATGCTGCTTTGGCCTGACATTGGGATGGGGTGGTGAGCCATCTAGGAGGGCGTAGGAGGTGGGTGCCTGGGTTGAATTCTTCAATCTCAGATTGAATAGTGGAAAAGGTGGAGGATGAGGGGACGCCATGGAGGATGACCTTGTGCCAGATTTCGTCTTTTCTGAGGCCAACGGCTGCAGGGATGGTGGCTCTAGTTGCTTCCTCAATGGCAGAACGATGCGCTTTGAGGACAGAGGTAGCAGGTGTGTTATCCTTGGTGAGTTGGAGGACATGGTGGTTGGTGGTGAATTCTATTCTTGCAATAAGAGGTTTCTTAATTGCATTGTTGATTGCATCGCGAATGGTGAGGGGGTTGGTGGTGTCAGGTAGGATAGAGCCATCTCTTTCAATGACAAGTGTACGGTCGCGTTTGGTCACAACAGCTGGGGTTGAAGTTTTGGCTGGTGGAGTGGTAGAGGATTTGACTGGGACTGCTCTGGTAGCTCTTTGGGCCCAGGTTTGTTGTTGTGGGGGGGCGGGCAAGGTGGTTTGTTGTTGTGGGGGGGGTTGTTGGTGGTGGAGTCGGTACTGCAGGTGTTCAACCTGAGAGGTGAGGTGCGCAACTTGGCCTTGCAGTGTTTGGATGTCTGTAATATGGCGGTTTTGAACCATCAAGAGGTGTTTCTGCAGAGCCTGGAAGCCATCTTCAAGGTGTTGAGTGCTAAGTGAAATGCCAAGGTTGGTGTTGGCGACGCCTTCTACCAAAGGCCTTGGTGAAAACGTAGGGATGGAAGAATGATCTTCTGTAGAGGTGGTAGAGGCAGGGGCAGGCACAGTCTGGACTGGAGAGCCTGGTTCTTCCTCCATGCGTGTGTCCTCAGGCGAGGCTGGGTTGGGAGGTGAGATGGGTGGGTTGAAGGGGGCTGCAAAGGGGTTTGCACCACCCCTCCCTCTGCCCCTACGTCTATTAGACATTAGAGGGTTGGGAAGTAGGACTCAATTGATACAGGTGATAAAACACAAATGAGGGGGGATGATTTGTGGATGAAAAGTCTTTAAAGTGAAAGGGTGAAGCGGTAAGGAATGGTTGTCAACCAATGAGGTGGATGCTCGGCAAGAAATTTGGTGTGCTTTTTTCTTTCGCTGTCGTTCTAATGGCCACGGAGTCGTTGAGTATCCTATTGTTTGTATTGTGGTATTCGATGCGTGTTTTGGTAGTTATCATAGTAGAGGCCAGTGGGTCGACTGTGTGCTTGGCAAGCCACTGTGTTAGTATGGTTTTAATACTGACATTGATTTTCCAGACTCCTTTGTGTTGCATCCAACATCATGTTCCTGTCCCTTCAGATTGCATACACAGTAAATGTGTTGACTGTATGTATTGGTTTGATGATGCTTCTGCACATTGTGACATGTCAGTGGACATCAGAAATGTTAGAATTGAAGGTGTATATTCAGCAAATCTCGAGTCTGCTAAGGATAATTTGTTTGTGCCTTTCTCTCATAGTCAGTATCACGCGTCAGATCTTATACACTAGGACTTGAAGCTGTGGTTGGGGTTGGCTGGATCCCAGGATGTTACTTAGTATCCAATCAACAGATTTCCTTGCAACAAAATGATTAATGAGTGTTGAAGTCTATGTTCAAGAACTAGACTTTTCCTATCATCATTGGATGCGAGCTTCTAGGTTGACAGAATCAAATATACAGGTGGCATGTCTAAAGAACATAGCATAGCAAACTTTTGGTGTTAGTGGTATAGGATTCAACTTGAATATCGCGTTTTTGATTCATTAGTCTGCGTTCTTGAAGGCTGGGTGCTAGGCTCAGGTAACCTACTAGTGTTTCCGAATAATGTAATGGGTAAAGCAGAACACCTAGCAAGATCTAGCTACAATAGCATTTGTTAGGAACATGATTTCTAGTGAGGCATGTAGACTCCGTTGCCATTATAAGCACAGCTAAAGAAAAAAACACACCAAATCTTTCGCCGAGCTTCAACCTCATTGGCCCACAACCAATTCTCACCACTTCTCCTAACACTTTTAAAGACTTTTCATCAACAAATCACCCTCAATAATTTGTTTCCATCTACCTTTATCAACTGAGTTCTTCACCCATCCCCTCTGATGGCCCCCAGAGGCAGAGGAAGAGGCAGAGGTGCAACAAACCCTCTTGCCACCCCTTTCAACCCCAGTCCCCGCCCACAACAACACTCCTCACCAGCAGACACTGAGATGGAAGAAGATTCCCCCTCTCCTGTCCAGACTGTTGTCGATGCCAGCAATCCTCCAGACTCTGAGCCTGACAAACCTCTTTCTTTGGAATTGCTTGATAGAGTCACAGATACTCTCTTTGAAAGACAAAGCGTTTCCACTGGGAACATCAACCAAATGTCACACCGCCTCCAAGCCCTTGAAGCCCATATGTTGGTTGTCCAAGAACGCCACATCAAAGATACTCAAGAGCTTAAAGACCAAGTTGCCACCCTTACCACTCAAGTCACGGCCCTTCAGGCTCAGCTACAACAACACCCTAACCCTCCTACCACTACCCCTCTACCAGCACCCCCACCACAGCAGACCTGGGCCCAGAAAGTGTCCAGAACACTTCCTACCAAGTCTACAACAGCCTCACCAGCCAAATGTGCGACCGCTCCAGTTTTGACAAAACGCGATCGTACAATTGTGATTGCAAGAGATGGAACCCCTCTTCCAGAAGACACTAACCACCTCACCATCTGCGACGCTGTCAACACAGCAATCAAAAAGCAATGGATTTCCAACATAGAGTTCACGCCCAACCACCACGTCCTCCTAATCACCAAGGATAACATTCCTGCCTCCACTGTCCTCAAAAGCCATCGCTTTGCAATTGAGGAAGCCATTAGAACCACCGTTCCTGCTGCCAATGGCCTCAGAAAGGATGAAATCTGTCACAATTTCATCATTCACGGCATTTCTACTACCTTCACCTTCCCCACTGTGCAAGCTGAGGTTGAAACCTTCAACCCTGGCATCCATCTCCCCCGCCCTCCCAGTTGGCTCACCACTGATGCTCAACGCAAGGATAAAACAGCTTCTACTATGGTCCTTACCATTGCCGGCAAAGACCCAACAGACAAAGCCCTCAGCAGAGGCCTCTCACTCTTTGGAAGGAAATTAAAAGTCCAACGCTACCTCACCTTTGGTCCTGACACCCAATGCTCCAGATGCTTAGAATTCGAACACCACCCCTCTCATTGCACCAAAACCCGCCGCTGCGCTATCTGCTCGCAAGAACACCCAGCCCACCTTCACACTTGTGAAAGCTCAGACTGCCCCACCAAGGGCAAGCCGTGTCTTCACACTACCATCCTTTGCCTCAACTGTGGCAACAATCACCTTGCTACCTCCAAGGAGTGTCCCACTTACCTTCACACACACTAGGCAGCAACTGATAGGAGGAACAGAGCAGCTTAGGTTTCAATTACTTGTATTTCCTTTATTTGTTAGGCTTTAGGCGGGTAGGAGGATTTCCTTACTAAGTTGTTGTTTGTGCTTTAGCCGGGGGTGCCCACTGGAAAGTTGACACTATCATATTGGAGATGGGATTTCGGACGGGCATGTTTGTTGCCTTGAATATTTGTTTGTTACTGCCGCTTCGTAGCCTCTGGCTCCATAAGCGAGACAATGGTAAATAATAATAATAATAATAGTGAGGCATGTGCCAGACCGAAATTGGATTAGGACTATCTAAACTCATCTCTGGACATTGAAGCAACACGTCCAAATAGTATGAAGAGTGTATTCAAGTAATAAATCTTAGCTCTTTAACAAACTATTATGGCTGACGCCATTCCAGTTCAGAAGGTAGAATGGAACTAGATCCTTGTCTGTAAAATACTGGTGTAAGGAACTAATGCAAGAGGGACTATGGTTAGTATTATTCTTGGACTATCATATGCTACTCTAAGCTCTAGGCATGAAGGTTCAAATACTGTACAACAGGAATATGAGAGCTTGATGGGGTAGTGATTAATAGTGTGATTATCACGGTATCATGTACTATCCAATAGAATCCTGTCAGGCAACTCCTGACCACCAAATTCATGATGACAAAACAACTCAATATTGTGAATACACAAGGGAAACAAGAAGGTATAAAAGTAAAGACAAAAGTTCCTGCCAGGGAAGCCAGAGCAGAAAGTAAAACAGAAGCGTCAGATTGACTGTTAGGAGTGCTGATAGCTGTTGTTGTGGCGTGGTCATAGGCGCACTGATATCTCTTCACTTATGTCAGACGAGGAAACTGCAGTGGTAAGCATGGACTCTGCAAAGGTCGGAGGACTGGGTAGGAAAGTTATTAGTGTCATGGGAACAGTGGCAGCAATAGCAAGCAAAGGGATGGTGAAACATTCGCAGCAACATGAAACGGAGTCATTGCGAATGGTGCAACTAGGAGGATCCAATGCACCAATTAGTCTCATGGGAGCTGGCTCAATAGACTCAGCAATTGTTGTTGTAGAAGAAAGAGCAATAGACCTAGCAATTGGTATTGTGGGAGATGGAGAACCAGACCCAGTGAACACATACATGGTGAACAAAGCAACTGACCCCGTGACAGGGAGCGTGGGGGACAGAGCAATAGACCCAGCAATCTAAGAGGAGGCAGAAGGAAGAACGGTCATTGAATATGGACTTATTAGAGCCTGGGGGAGGGGTAGAGAAACCGGGGTTGCAGAAAGAGAAAGAGACTCTGAAATTGCAGGAGCAGCAGTACTGGGACAATAATTGATGGAAGCACTGTCCAGAGTGCTATTGTGTCAGCAACTGCGCACAGCGAAGGGTCTTGGAGTAAAGAGGTAGTTTGCCATGCAAGGATATTCTGATAGTAATTCCTGGATTGATCAGTCTTTCTCGCATTCGGATAGATGTGAGGGATTCAAATTATGCTGGGCTGTGAGATAGGTGATGGAGCGAGACTTGGTTCGGCCTGAGATATCAGGTTCCTCATCGTATACATGTGATTAGTTACCAAGTTTAGTTTACGATAATTAAATTTCAATTAGCTCATAACACTTACCTGTTGGTGGGTGGGGCAATTTATGGTGCCAAGACAGGTGGGAGGCCAGGCCTGGATGGGCTGTGGATTTTTTTTTTCTTTTTTTTTCTATTTTTCTTTTTTTTCAAATCATGTATTACTTGTTAGGTACAAGAACGTGCATGCAGCGTAAGCTATGGCAAAAAGAAAACCTTAATTCCAAACAAACAAACAAAAGAAACCAGCGGCACAAATCTCTAGGTTGACAAATTCGTCATACGCACCTCCAACGGTGACCTCTCAAATCAGTAAAGAAACAACACCTTTGCGTACAAACAGCACAAAAAAAGAAATCATTCAAACAAGTATAAAAATCAAAGCAGAGCAGTGAAGGAGGGGGAACCCTCTTCAGGGAGGCGAGAACGGCCTAATTAGCGGCATTGGAGGGGGGAAGCCTGTTCCAGTTGTTAGGATATAATTTGCCAGCCCGATCACAGCTGGAGTTGTAGACCATACAGGTGCGGTGGGACCAATGTCGGTAACTCCATGGAGGTAGAGCAACCTCATGTCACCCTTAGCCGAGCAGTGGAGGATAGCGTGGGGGAACGTCTCGTCATCTTCCTCGCAGAACGTGTATGTCGGGGATGTTAGAGGTTCCTCCTAGGAGTGGTGAGTGGCAAGGTAGCTTTTTCCAGCCCGCATCTGGTGTATTCTGCCAGCTGTGAAGCGGTCAAGTCCCATGAAAGCGTGGGGCCTCAACGTGGCTTTATAGGGGTAGTATCGGGGGGGTGGTGCGTGGTGGAGCCAGTCGGCGAGAAGCTTCTGCCTGAGAGAGGCCTTGAGGGATTTATACGCCCACGGGAGGGAGGGCATTATATCCAGACTGGGTTCCAGGGTTGGGTAGGCTGGTGGGAAGGTCTTAGCCTGTGGTAGGATCGGGAGCAGGAGGTGTGCCAATGCATCAATCGGGAGGTGTTTTCTCATGTGTTTTGCAGCTGGGTATTGGCTCCAGCCCAGAGAGATATAATTTTGAAATGGCCCTCTGAGGAGGCGCCGATGAGTGGCCCTCCCTGGGTGGGACATATATGAAGGGAAGTCTGGGGGGAGTCTGGCAGACACCGGGTTGTAGGCAGGGGAGGAGCAGGCCAATCTTAGTGCCGCCATCCTTCTGCAGTGAGGTATGAGTAGATCAAGGGGAGGAAGGCATGCTGGCACTGTTAGGATAGTAATGGTGGTGGATGTGAAGCAATTGGTGACCCATCGCAACACTCTGTTCCACAGGACAGACATCTGATCCAGAGTTGCAAGTGTGGGGGTGAGGAGGTCGGCTCCGTACGTCAGGATGGGGAGGACCAGGCCCAATGCGAGTCTCAGGCACATGTGAGGGGGGATTACTATCCCAGGAGGGGCAAGCCTTCTAACAGCCGAGAAAGCACCCGAGGCGAGTGTGAGTCGCTTGTTGAAGTGTGTAGTGGTTTCAAAGGTTGGGATGAACCAGTATCCCAGCCAGGTTAGGCAGGAGGAGGGTGCGAAGACCGCGCCATTCAGGGCTATGGGTAGTGTGGAGACCGGGGACCTCTCTTTGGGTGCCCTCCAGTGGATTAGTTCCGTCTTATGGATTGAAAAGGAAACTCCAATCTTAGCTGCCCTGCTCCGAAGCAAAGAAAAAACATATTGAAGATACCTAATATTCCCCCTATAAGAAGTAGTAGAAACCGTAATTGAAAAAATCATCAACATAGGAAAAAATCACCCCACGGGATATTGAAATATGCAACTCAGAAACATAAATCACAAATAACAAAGGAGAGACAGGAGAGCCTGGGGGCATGCCAACTTGAACTGGGGCAAACACTCCAGGTGCTCCTTGAAAAAGCAGGTGGCAAGAGCGGTCCGAGAGGAAGGATCGAACCCAGGCAACCAAATACCTTAGGGCACCTTTGGCCCTTAGCTTTGCAGTGAGGGTAGTGGAGGAAATATTGTCAAAGCCCCCTTTTATGTCCAGGAACAAGGAGCAGGCTTTGGAGAAGGGGTTTTGTCGAGCCATGACTTCGTGGGTCAGAGCAGCTGATGCATCAAAGGTTGATAGTGCAGCAAGTAAGCTGCATTGGTTGGGGTTCAGGAGGCCCACTTCTTGGACTATGAGGGGGAGTCTTGTGGCGACTATACTTTCCAGGATTTTTGAGATAGTCTTATGCAGGACTATTAGGCCGAGGGACAAGGGGGTTGGGTAGTCCGGCTTACCAGGTTTCAGGAGGACCACTCCATTGGCCATCTTCAGGCTCTTGGGGTGGTGTCCATAGGCTAGGAGTGGGGCCAGGAGGGACGTGAGCAGAGCTGGGTTAGTTGCGTATACCTTCTTCGAAACCCCATATGGTATCTGGTCCGGTCCTGGGGCGGAGGTATTTGAGGACTTGGCAAGGGCTGTTGAGACCTCTGCCGGTGTAAGTGGGGGGTGTTGCGGGTCGAAGCGGGGGTAGGCAACTGTCTGTATTGGTGGTTTAGGGGGCAAGAAGTGTTCCAGCTGGTCGGTTATTTTTTTCTTTTTTTTTTTTAATTTTTCTTTTAATTCATATATTGCTTGTTAGGTACAAGAACGTGCATGCAGCGTAAGCTATGGCAAAAAGAAAACCTTAATTCCAAACAAACAAACAAAAGAAACCATCAGCTCAAATCTCCAAATACGACAAATCCGTCGCAAGCACCTCAAACGGTGACCACTCAAAGCAGTAAAGAAAAAATGAACAAACTTTCAACATAAAAGCATACGAAAATTCATCAAAAGCAGTATGGAACTCACGTCAGGGCAGCGGGGGGGGGTAAATCCTCGCAAGAGGGTGAGAGCGGCCTAAACGGCGGCATGGGTGGTGGGAATCCGGTACCAGTGGTTCGGATGTAGTTGGCGAGGCCAATGATGGCAGGAAGTGAGGACCAAATTGGCGAGCCTTGGCCGATGTCGGAGACTCCATGGAGGTAGAGCGTCCTCTTATCAGCTTTAGCTGAGCATTGAAGTATTGCGTGGGCGAACGTTTCTTCGCTCTCCTCACAGAAGGTACACAGGGTGGAGGACTGAGGGTCGTCCCAGGAGTGGTGTGGGGCCAGGTAGCTTTTCCCGGCCCTTCTTTGGTGTATGCGACCAGCGGTAAACCGGTCGAGGCCCATAAAGGCGTGTGGCTTTAGCGTGGCCTTGTATGGGTATTAGAGAGGGGGTGGGGCCAGGTGGATCCAGTCTTCCAGGAGTCTGTTTCGCAGTGAGGCTTTGAGGGACTTGTAGTCTGGCAAGATGTGGGGTAGTAAAGCCAGCCCCGGTTCCAGGGCCGGGTAGGCAGGTAGGAATGTTAAAGTTTGTCTCGTGGCCTGCAGCAGAAGGTGTGCCATCGAGTCAAGGGGTAGGTGTCTCCTCATGGGTTGTTCGCCCTTGTATTGGCGCCAGCCCAGGGGTATGTAGTTCTGAGTTCTGCCCTTGAGCAGCTTCCTATGCATGGATCTGTCTGGGTGGGAGGTGTAGGAGGGGAAGTCTGGGGGGAGCCTAGCTGACGCTGGGTTGTAAGCAGGCGAGGAGCACGCTAAGCGAAGTGCCGAGATCCTTCTCCGGTGAATGATCAACAAGTCAAGAGGGGGGAGGCAGGCCTCAATGGCCAGAATATTCGTTGGGGTTGAGCTAAAGTAGTTCGTAACCCATCGCTTAACCTTGTTCCGCAGGACCGACATCTTGTCCGTCGTGGCTAGCGTTGGTATCAGGAGGTCGGCTCCGTAGGTGAGGATAGGAAGGATGAGGCCCATAGCGAGCCTCCGGCACATGTGGGGGGGCATTCCGATCCCGGGAGGCGCAAGCCTTCTGATGGCAGAGAAGGCCCCACAGGCCCTTGTGAGTCGTTTGGTGAAGTGGGTGGTTGTTTCCAGGTGGGGGTGAACCAGTACCCCAGCCACCATAGGGAAGCGGAGGGCGGGAAAATAGACCCATTTAGAGCTATTGGTTGGTTGGATATTGGAGATCTGTCCTTAGGCGTCCTCCAGTATATAAGTTCAGTCTTGGGGATTGAAAAGGAAACCCCAATCCGCGCTGCCTTGCTCTGAAGCAAAGAAAAACAATATTGAAGATACCTAATATTCCCCCTATAAGAAACAGTAGAAACCGTAATTGAAAAATCATCAATATAGGAAAAAATCAGCACTGGGGGTATAGAAACATGTAATTCAGAAACATAAATCACAAATAACAAAGGAGATACAGGTGATCCTTGGGGAGTCCCTACTTGGACGGGAGAAAAAACCCCGGGCGCCCCCTGAAACAACAAGCGACATGAGCGATCTGTAAGAAAGGAACGAACCCAGGCTACCAGGTACTTGGGAGTCCCTTTGGCTCTGAGTTTAGCTGTAAGAAGGTTGGAGGAAACATTATCGAACCCTCCCTTTATGTCTAGAAACAGGGAGGAGGCTTTGTTGGAGGGGTTTTGCCTTGCCCTAACTTCTTGGGTGAGGGCAGCCGTGGCATCAAAGGTTGAAAGGCCGGCGCGTGAACCACACTGGTTGGGATTCAGGAGCCCCACCTCGCGCGCTATGAGGGAGAGGCGGGTAACTACTATTCTTTCCAGTATCTTCGAGAAGGTTTCGAGTAGAACGAGAATTCGGAACGAGGCTGGGGTCGCGTAATCTGGTTTTCCCGGTTTAGGTAGGACCACCCCCTTAGACATCTTGAGGCACTTTGGGTGGTGCCCGTATGCCAAGAGGGGGGCAAGGCGAGATGTGAGTATGTTCGGGTTGATGGCGTGGACTTTCTTGCAGACCCCGTACCGGATTTGGTCAGGGCCCGGGGCTGAGGTGTTCGAGGATCTGCTAAGGGCCGATGAGATCTCTTCGGGGGCTAATGGTGGGTGTTCGGGGTCGAACCGCGGGTAGGCTACCGCTTGCATTGGCCGCTTTGGTGGGAAAAAGTGGTCTAATAGAGCTTGGTTGATTTCTTTAGGGGAGTTTGAATCCCGCAGGTCAGGGAATCTGTCCTCATCTCTTCCCATGGCCGCCTTCTTGGCTTTCCAGACTGACTGTGGTGTCACGCTGGCCAGGAACTCTTTCCAGTATCTGGCTTTGGCTTTTTTGATCGCCTTGAAGTACCGGTTGCGGTGTGATCTTAAATCTTCTAAGGATTGTTCTGAGGGGTCTTTCCTATGTACCCGCGAGGCCCGGTGGTGTGCTTGCCTCGGGTGTGTGATTGTCATGTCCCACCAGGGCTTCGAGTGGATGGAGACCCTTTTGGTTCGGGTGCAGGCTTTGATTAGTATTGTGAGTGTTAGCATGTGCCTCTCTAGCCAGTTGTCTAGATCGAGGTCGGTGGGGTTGGGGCGCGCTGGTGGAACCGACAGTTTTTTCAATTTTTCCGCGGCGATCGTCCAGTCTGTCTTGTCCCAGTATGGGGTTGGGGGGGGTGGTCTGATTAAAGGTGCCATGAACACGATAGAGATTGGGAGGTGATCAGACCCTGTTGCTGGTAGGCGGGTCGACCAAGATTGCAGGAAACAAATAAGGGGTGAGTTGATGAAGGCCAGGTCAATAACCCCGGGCCTCCTGTTGTGGTCAAATGGGAACCTGGTGTAAGCTCCAGGGGTGTTGCAAAGTTCGAAGCCGTTGTCGTGCGCTTGTTCAAAGTACGGGTTGGAAGTGGAGAATTCATTGGACGAAATGGTTCTTAAAGGGTCAGATTGTGGATGGTGGATGTTAAAGTCACCCGCCACTAGAGTGGGGAAGGGGTGTAGGGGGAAGCATGTAGCTGGGTCGACTGTTCTGTTCCCAGAGGAAGTGCCAACCGTCGAATACTGCTTGTACGCCCTAAATTGTGAGTACTTGGAGTCAAGGAGTCCTAGGGGGGAATGCACATCAATGGCCATGAAATCAGGCCTATCAAAAAACACAGGAAGTACAGCAAACACATTCAAAAAATCCATGTAAACGTAGGCGGCCACCTTGGGAGGTGTCCCTTGTTTAAATGGCGGGGCAAATGATTTAAAAGATGCAAAAGTGGGGAGCCTGTTGCGGTACACAGGGGGGTCCTGCAGCAGTATTATCTGTGGGGGGGCTTTCAGAGACTGAAAGCTATTAAACAATGAAAGAAACACATCCCAGCTTCCCAGGCAGTTATGTTGAACAAAGAAAAGTTGCTTAAGAGAGGGTGGGGGAGATGGCCCTATGGGCGAGGTGCAGGTAGAGTCCTCCACCTTTATGCACCTGAAATGGGGTCTTCGGAGGAGAACGCATCAGCCCACGGGTGGGGGGGGCCAACTCGTTTGGGTATTGGGGCCTTAAACAGGCTCATTGGGAGGGTTCGGGAGGTTGATTGGCGTGGGGTCTGCTCAACGCTAGTGTCAGTTTGTTTGCCTTTCCCTTTAGGGGTGGCGGGTCTTGAGTTATCCTCATCGGTCTCCATCCCCTCTTCCTCTTGGGCTGGTGGCAGGTTGTCCCTGGCCGCTGGCTTGGGTCGGGAGGGGCAGTCGTTATTGGTTGCAGAGTGATCCCCTGAGCAGTTGGGGCATTTTAAGGGTGAAGTGGGGCAGCAGGCAGCTACTGCCTTCAGGTGTCCGTCTTTGGGGCATGTAGGGTTGGTACATCGAGGGGCCGAGCGGGGGTGGGATCCAGAACAGAGCGGACAGACTGAGCTGCTCTCCTTGCACATAGGAGAGGGGTGTCCAAATTTTCATCATTTCTGGCACTGCATGTAGCTGTTTTTGGAGTGGCATACATCCACTTTGCGGGGCTTGGGGTATAGGTAAATGGTCCTTCCTATCTTCACAACGTCAGTAGGGGGAACCGATACAACAATAGAGGTAGAATTTTTAGTGGCCCTTATTTCAGGGTTCGGCTGGAGGTATCTTGCAGAGAAGATCGTTACTCCTGTTACGTTTAGGATGGAGTTGCCCAGCTCATATCGGTGTTCCTCCGGGTCCGACGGGTGGAAGGGGATGGGCAGGCCGTCCATGGCTAACTGAACTTCATTGGCGGCCGGCCTAAATGGCCTGAACGGGTTCTCTCCAACTGGGAACCCCTTGTTGAACCTCGCGGCGAGGGCGTCGTAGTATGGGGAGTAGGCAGTAGCAGGAGTCTGCAGGGAGCGGGTTGTAAGAGTGAGGGCACCCCTGGCGTTAACCGAGGCGCTGAAGCAGAGTGGGTGGGGGCAGTGTGCTTCCTTTAGTACTTGGGCTGCTATGTCTGAGGCTGTTGCAACTATCCTAAGCGCGTCTTGGTAAGGGAGGGGAGTCACGCGGGGTGAGAAGAACCTTCTGTCCGCAGCCAGAAGGGGGGGTGGCCCTCTAACTGAGGGGCCCGCACCCATCGACTCTGTGACCTGGGCTGCAGAGGCAGAGGCCTTGTCTCCATTCTTCTGTTTCTTAGACTTCCTTCTATCAGATTGTGCTTGCGGTGCGGCAGCCAGGGCATAGGTTGAGGGTTTGGATTTTGCCTTACTGAGGGCCTTGTTGAGTGACGGCTCTAGTTGGCCAGGTGTGAACGAGTAGGCGCTGTATTTCCTCTCGCGGAAGGCCTGGGCTTCCCAGGATCGCGGGTTCTTATCTGCGTAGGCGTTGGGATCACCATACCACTTGTCTGTGGCTGTGTCGTAGCGTGGGATATCAGAGTCAAAGTCAGGCATCGGGCTGGCTGTTGGGGCTGGAGGGGCAGGTTGGTTTCTTGGGGTCTGTTTTAGCTGTTTTGCTGGTTGGGGTTGGTGGGCTGAGGCGGTGGGCTTTGCTGAGAGAGAGGCTGCAACTCTGGATGAGAGGTCAGCCACTGTGGCTTGGATAGAGGCTAGGGAGGGGCCCGCTGTG
>JACCEG010000076.1:410162-495349 GCA_014065205.1 Tuber brumale | reverse complement strand
TCCTTATAGGTGGGGAGGGTACAGCGGTCTTCCACGAGAGGGGAGCATAGACTGATGACAGTCCACGCGTGTGATGGCGGTGGTCGTCGAGGGCCCTGAAGGGGGACGAAGTCGGGAAAGATGGATGGAGTCTGGCAGTTGCTGGGTTGGCCTCAGGGGGGAGGCAGACCAGTCTTATGGCTGCAAGCCTCTGGCGGTGGCGCACAAGAAGGGGCATAGGAGGGAGGGCCTATCTACTCGGACCTAATGTCCTCCTTATATAGTTGCCCTTCACGCCCTTGTGACTCATCCTTCAAGTCACACGCCACATATGACTCACAACTGTGAGTCATATCTAAAACATCATAAACTAATCATATGACCGAAGTGGTCACATGCGCAAAACCCATGACCTCTAAATGAGGTCATGTGCGAAACATAACATATCATCATAACCATATCATATGACCAAAGTGGTCATATGTGCGAAATCCCATGACCTCTAATGAGGTCATGTGCGAAACATAACATACCTATGACTCATAACTATGAGTCATGTGAAAACCTTTCCTTGCTAAGCCACATTCGTGACAAAGTCATCGAGTTCCATCATGTCCGAGGTGTTGACCTTTTCTACCACTAATTGAGCTATGCGATCGCCCATCCTTATTTGGCAGTCCACATCTTTATAGTTGAACAGTACGACTTTCAGTTCGCCGGTGTAATCAGCATCCATTACTCCTGCGCCGGTAGAGATTCCGCTTCGGACCGCTAATCCACTTCTTGGGGCAACTCTTCCATAAGTTCCTTCGGGTAGCCCCACCACTATACCCGACCTTATTAATGCCTGTCCATATTTCAGGACAATGTCATCCTCTATGGCGTACAGGTCATGTCCTGACGCCATTCTTGAGCCCTTTGTCGGCAAGTATGCCTTTTTGCTCAATCTCTTGACCCTAATAACGGGTTCCTTTCCACATCTTCGAGGTTCCAAATCCAAATCTTTATCTCCATCCCAGTCTTCTCCTTCATGGCCTATCCTCGCTACTAACGACACTAAGAAATATTCTTCTTTCAAAATTTTCTGTTCGCAATGCGTAGCTCCCTCCTCAGGACGGTACTCCGGCGGTCTGCTTAATGCGTCAGGCTTTCCGCCCTTCGTGCCCGGTCAGTATACAATACGGAAATTGTATTCTACCAACTTCTGAGCCCATCGAATCTAACGGCCACTCCAGACTTTTGAGGTGAGGAAGTATTGTAGGTTCTGATGGTCGGTAAAGACTGTAATCGGTTTTTCTGTTCCGATCAAGTAGTGTCTCCATTCCTTAAAGGCTTCGAGGATTGCGAGAAGTTCTTTATCATGAATCCCATAATTGCGCTCCGCCGAATTTAATTTTGTGGAATGGAAAGCCACTGGATGTAGCCTTTTCTCAAAGTATTGAGAAAGGACGCAGCCGAGAGCAAAATCGCTAGCGTCTGTCTCTACCACTGTTTCTCTTTCTGGGAAAAAGTGGTGGAGTATGGGGGCTGTGATGAATCGGTGCTTTAGCTCTTCCAAAGCAGTGTTTTGTTCGGTCCCCCATTTAAAATTCTTAGAATTTCCTTGTAGTGTCTCAGTTATTGGCTTGCAAATAGCTGCGAAATTCTTTATAAATTGTCGGTAGAAGTTAGCAAACCCCATAAAGACTTGTACTTCCCTAACCAACTTAGGTGCTTTCGAGACCATTATAGATTCCACCTTTCGGGTGCTCATAGACACCCCATCGACCACCACCATATAGCTGAGGAATTCCACCTCCGTGGCATGGAAAGTCAATTTCTTTAGCGATACCGCTAACTGAAAGTCTGATAGACTTTGTCAAACTCTCTTAACAGCTTCAATGTGTTCTCTTTCATCCTTTGAGTAGATCAGAATATCATCAAGGTAACACACTACTCCGACGTCCAAGTATTCCTGTAGAACTTGGTTCATCATATCTTGGAAGATTACCGGGGTGTTGACTAATCCAAAAGGCGTAACCTTATATTCATAGTGTCCGTATCTTGTACGAAACACTGTCTTCCATTCATCTCTTTTTTTTATCCTAATCAGGTGGTAGCCGTCCTTAAGGTCTACCTTGGTGAAGATCTTTGCGCCGGCTACTCTATCTCGGAGTTCGGACATTAGTGGCAGGGGATATTTGTTGCGGATAGTAATCTTATTTAGATTCCGATAATCCACAACTAGGTGTAGTCGGCCATCGGGCTTAGGTATGAATAATATTGGTGCTCCTGCTGGTGATTGACTCCTTGTGGTTTTTCCTTGTTTAATCATCGTTTCCAGGTATTCCCGTAACACCTTAAGCTGTTTTTCGGATAGTGGATATATCGGTCCCCAGGGGGGAGTTGATCCTGGAATCAACTTAATTTCATGATCGAATGTTCGTCTAGGGGCTAATTTTTCTGCCGTCTGCGCTTCAAACAAATTTTTGTAATTCCAGTATTCTTTCGGTAATGATTCGAGTTCCACCGTATTCTCGATGGCTCCGATTCTTCTGATGCGGCCGGCATTAGGGTCCCAAGCGACGGATTCGTCGTATTCGAACATATCAGCTATTCCTACATCTTCTTCCACACAGTTTTCACAACATTTTCCGGAGAAGGTCCAATTTTCTGCATCTTCTATGTGAGACACTGGGTGTTCACGATGCCACCAACCAAAAGGAATTATCATTCCATAGTGACCTGCTTTAGCCACTTCACACAACACTTCAGAGATGTGTCGGTTTTTTCCTATTTCCAATTTTATTGGGAGAGTGTAACACTTCCCTCCAGAGGCGGCTGACGATCCGTCAAAGCCTAAAATATCAACTGCATTGTCGCGTTCTATAGAGGGAACGCGAAGGTCTTCAACTAGGTCCTTGTTGATAAGGAACACATTGGATCCCGAATCTAACAAGACTTTAACTTTGTATCGCTTATCGTGTATATGGAGGTAAGCGATCCCCTCCGGACAGTTGTATTGTTTTGGTTTTGGAGCTTCTAACTCCATGCGCTTAGGGTGGAGAAGATTTTCTCGGTTCTTTCATTTAGGCATCGTCGGTGTTGGGTGTAGGTAACCAGATGTTTGTTACTATGCCCGCGTAGTTTCGACCATTGAGGTCTCCTCAGACAAACTAGTAACTCTTTAGCTCTAACAATCTGGTTCTACATACTAAAGCGGCGTTTCACCGATACGCTATTGCGCACGACCAGTTTTCAGGCTGGATGCCTTTTCCCGACACACCAGACCTAGGCTCATAGCAGATCTTCGGGCGGTTATTAGCCATTTTACTCCCCTGGTGTAGGGTTCCCGCTTTCACCGAATCCTTTCCCTTTAGGATTTCGGTTATCCGTCCAGCTCCCTCAGAGGGGCCTTGTGCACCAAAGCGGTACATCCCTATCCCACACTCTGGCCAGAAGGCAAGATAGTACATACGTATAATACGACTCAAACTCGTGTGGTAGGTGGAATGGCCCGCATCGGTTGTCCTCCTGTCATGTATTGTTATCAGGTAGATCTTGCATTGCTATGTCCCAACTTCTTCGGTATAGTAACTTGCTTGCACACTGGTAGCAGGTTACCACCAGGTGACTCGAGGAACTTCGTACTGTTGGCTCCCGGGCCATGTGGGCAGGTTAACTATCCTCTCTTTCGATCAAGACTCTCCATATATTGATTCTTGTGTTCAAGCTCGTAAGTCCCTCGTGGGGTCCCTTCACTTAGAGCCTACTTGCGTTGATCCTGAAAGGAGAGACCTGCTTCGCGCCGCTTTGATCATTTTGAGGTTTCGACTCCCGTAGTTGCACACAGACTACCCGATCCCCATCATGGTCGGTACCCAATACACCCCAGCCAAAGGGGGTTCCCGTTTCGATTCTAGTTCCCTTAAGACACTGAATACCCAATCGCCGTCGCTGTTAGTGCCAATGAACTGACCTAGGTCAGTTCTTCGTCGTCTGCCAGTTCCCAGATTTTATTCACTCGGGCTGGGTGCTGAACAGTTGCGACTTTGCGAGCTAATTTAGGCTTTACAATAGCCGATCTTGCTTGTCGAATTCCCATTTTTATCGGTCTTGAGCTGACCGTTGCCGCCGATATATGGGTGTCTCCCCAACACATCTGATAGGTGTGGTTTTTCTTTCAGCAACGTGTGCAATCTCCTTCTTTCCTCCGAGTGTCTATCACACTCTGCGGGATATCGGTATGGGCCTGGGCGAAGTTAGTGTGGGTGGTCTTTATCGCACCTCCCAACCTTTTCCTGGGCTTTTCCGGTTCCTCGTCCCTTTTCCGTTTTCGTGGTGGGGCTCCCCCTCCCTTGACATAAGGTTTAGTTTCTCTTTGTCGCTTCGGTTTAGAGTCCTATCGGTCTTCGCTTTTGACCTCTTGGACTACTTTGGGCTTTGACGGTTTGTCTCGCCCAATTCTCTCTCTTGCCAGAAGTCCTTCTTCTGACCGACCGCACAGCCTTAGCGCCTCCTCCTATTCTTGATTCGTTGCATATTGCAGAGCTGACAATCTGTGGACAATTTGTTTTGGAAGTTTATTTTCCACTTCCTCCCTCCAGGATTCTCCGGTCATGCGTGCGCGAATGTTATAGTTGTGCATGATCGTTAAGTAACATTCAATGCTACCGTCGTACTCAACTAGTTTCATCAGACGAAGTGCTAGTCGTTCAGCTTCTACCGGAGCGAACCGTTTGATCATATCGTGTTCAAAACGAGTCCATGTTGCTAGTTCCGGTTACTGGGTTTCCCCTTGAAGCCCGTCCATAGCCTTCCGGTACCATATAGTATAAGGGTGGACTATCTCTCCTTTTGTACGGCTGAGCGCATATATGACACGTTCCCTGGCATCGTCCCAGATTCGCGGGTTTCGCTCGAAATAGTCGGTGCATTATAGGATCCACACGTATATATCTTGTGCGGGTTTATCCTCAAAGAATGGGGGTGGCTCTGATGGTCACTTGATATTTAGCGCCATTGTGTTGGCAAGCGTTTCTGCCATTCCAGACTGTTCTGGTGTTTGTCCTCGCCCGCGTCGGCTAGGACTTTTTCTCCATCTTCCTCTCTCTTCATTATCATCGTTGTCGTCACTAGAATCCCCTGGGTTACCTCCTTGGGTACCTGAGGGGGATGCATCAGCGGCTTCTCTGCCTTTTTCCTTTTCCCTACGTGTAGGTGGAGCGTAGTACTCCTGGTCGTCCGTTTCTTGGACTGCGGGTCGGGGTGCGGGTCCTGCAGCTTCGGGACTTGGCGCGGCAGCCAACAATCTGTTTATCGACTGTGCCAATACTTCCAGAGTATTATTAGTCTTATCATTTTGCCGTTGCTACTGGTCCTGAGATTGGCGGATTTCTGCCTGGCGGGTAGTCTGATCTAGACGCATCTGTCCTAGGGTACGGTTGACCTCCCTTTCACGCGTGGTACTGTGGGCGCGGAATTCTACGAATTCTGCCCGTAAACTGAGAACCATTTGTTCCAAAGTCTGATCTCGGGCTAATGCCGCTTGGCTTTCTTCCCCGAGGGTTCCATGTAACCTCGTGGTTACCTCTTCATGTTCCTGTTGACGCCTTTCTTGCGCGTTAATTTTCTTTGCGACTTCTCGCAACATTTCTTCTTATATTCCCTTGACTTAGCTTTCCACGCCTTCCAGCTGCATCAACAAGATTGCAATATCGTTATCGTGGACATCTTGCCCGTCGGCGATTTGCTGTTGAACCTTAATTAATTTTAAGGTATTATCTTGTGTGGCTCCCTTCAAACGTTTGAAGGCGATGTTGGCTTGGTCGAGCGAGGTATCTATGTCCTGCCTTATTCAACCTAAGGTTATCCCAAGACGGGTAGCCAATTTAGCCAAGTTCGCAGCATGGTCTCCTCCGGGTTTGGGCGTGGGGACCCGTGATATCCTATGAGTGCTTGCGGCACTTGAGGATCGGTGAAAAGATATATTTCCTCTCCAAAATGCAGGTTCATGAGGTGTTGATGGAGAGGGACTCCATATAGCCGAATCATCGGTTTTTTCCGTCGTATCTAGGCGGGTGTCCATTGGTTCTCCCGCCGTTATTCTCTTTCTCGGGTCATGAGGTATTTCAGCTATTATGATGCTTTCCAGGTATGCTAATTGCTCTAATAGCCCTGGATGAGTGATTACTGGTACTTCGTACCAGAGTTCTCGATATCCTTTAAAAGGTTTGAGGAATCGTATGTAAGGTATCCAACGCTTGAGATACTCTAGAGGTGTAGGTATAAAAGGATTCGGTTGGTCCGACTCTGGACTCAAAACCTGAATCTCCTTTTTTCGAGGTTTAGGATGTACTTATAGTACATATAAGGATTTTATCAGGCCCAAGCCGAGGGGATGACTGGCCCCCGGATAACTGTGCCTGGGCTTTCCTTTTTCTTTTCTTCTGTCTTTAAGGAGCACTGGGTGCCCCAGTCGACAAAACTTTTGGCCTCGGTCGAATTCCACTCAAAATCTGAACCGTGCCAGGAATGATATATGCTATTGAATTGATCCCTCGTTGGGATCCCGAAAGGTATTGTGAACCACGAGAGTTCTTGGGTGCAATCTTCTTCGATCTCGAAGAGCTCGCTATTGAAGACTTCTTCGAATGTCTGAATATAGATGGGATAGTGAGGTGCTTCAAAAATGTAATCGAAGTCTGAGGTGAGGGTGGAGTTTGAAGTGAACTCGTAGTTCATATAGTGAGCCTTGCTAACAGGAGAACTATCAATATACTGTTAGGCGAACGCCAAACTCAAGTATATAACCGAGGGACGTAGGCCAAATCTTTGTTTGGAGAATCTGTCGAGGAAGGCTCGTCTCGATAAAATAAAAGTAAGGTAAAGATTTATAAGGTAAACAATTTTATATTGATAAGATCTCTTCTCCGTTGCTTGATGATCCCTCATCAGCGTGGAATAACTATCTTTTATCATACTCCATGTCTCAAAGTATATAAATTATAATAATAACTTTGACCTCAGAGGGAGTTGAACACCTGACCTTGTAAACCAATACAAAAGTCATACCAACTGAGCTACAGTATATGGTGTTATTAAGTGGGCTTCATTGATGTGACATTTTAGTTATGGGACGCAACTCTCGAAATCTTGCTAATGACGTGCGGGCCCCATAAGGAGGCCGGAGGCGGGTGTTGGCTCCGGTAAATTGAGGGTCTGTGCGCAGTTACCCTACCGTGGGTCTGTGCACATGTCTCGGATTTCCATACGCCTAACATAGACATTTGTGTATTAAAACTAGCGCAGTACTTTGGAGGTATAGTAGTTAGAAGTAGTCCGTGAACTCCCAGACACGGGATATAAATATCAAAGTGCCTCCCAAGCTTTACAGACATCATCAAGCAATGAAGAAGAGATCTTATTAATATAAGCTTGTTTAAACTTTAAATCTTTACCTTATCTAATTATCGAAACGAGCCTTCCTTGACAGATTCTTTGATCAAAGATTTTGGCCTACTTTTCTCAGTTATACTAGAGTTTGGCCTCCACCTAACACTTCATACCATTTCCGTTCCCTACCACTTCTACTTTCACCTCTGCAATCATATGTCTTTTCAGTACAAACAACTATGAACTACTATAAACAAACTACAAACAAACAAAGTGAGTGTATATAGTGAGAAGTAAATAGTCATAGAGAAGGGGGAGAGATAAATGGTAAGCCGTGTACTAGTTCTTGCAAATGGTTGATAGTAATAGGGAACGATCAAAAGATATATTGTATACAGGTACATGATAAAGTGTTTAT
Organism: Tuber brumale; assembly: GCA_014065205.1. Taxonomy (NCBI): domain Eukaryota; kingdom Fungi; phylum Ascomycota; class Pezizomycetes; order Pezizales; family Tuberaceae; genus Tuber; species Tuber brumale. The sequence goes on along the minus strand of JACCEG010000076.1, from coordinate 487,578 downwards.
GAGTGAACAAATGAACAAGTACACAAAAAAACTGTGAACAATTAAACAGCGAACAGTGAACGCCAAGTAAAGTAGTGGGTGCAGGAACAGGATATGGGAACCGGTGTGAGTAGGCTGAACATGCTCTGAGCATGTCTGGCATGTTCTATACATGCCAGACAGGTTCTAGGCTTGTTGGGTTAGTTATGAGCATGCCGAGTAGCATCTCCGGTTTTCCCATGGTTTCCCACATCTTGTTCCTCCTCACATGACTACTCGAGTATAGATGCTTGCAGAGCGCCGGTTGCTCCACCCCCGAATACTCTTGGGCACGTGGAGAACATACAGGTATCATGCATTACCCATTGGCGGAATTTGTCACGTGGTCAACTGATATCCGTCATTTCTCCATGAACCGGGGTTATTGTGTCGAACTGTGTTGATCTCGGGAAGAATTGACTCTCCCCCCTCGGTATCCTCCCAGAAAAGAATATACCGCCTCACCCGCCCTCCCCCCTCCTGAAGCCGGCACTCCCTCCGAGTCCACTGCCACTCCGATATCTTGCTCCGGTAGATCGGTACAAGCGATCCACCTGCGAAGTACGTTGGGTAAAAAAATGTGGTAAAGTACCGGAACTCCCTAATATAAAACCCGCAACTGCGGCGCCCAAGTTTTAGGTTTGAGATGATGGAGTGAGTGCGTAGGTATGATAGGTAAGTAGGTGAGGATATTCGCAGATCTGGGGTGCCCCTGCTAACCACGTCTTCATCCGGGTGCTATGCACCGCGGAAATGGCAAAAAGTCATGCTACGGTATGCTACAACAGAGTGCTGGGGGGGGGAGTATTACTCTGAACCGACGATTTGTGCTCTGCATGGCCGAGTATACCTATGAGCACTGGCATTATAATTATATATACCGCACTACATCCGCAATACCACCAGCACTACCATCAGCCGGTACAGTGCATTACATTAAAAGCACTTTCAAGCTTCAGGAAGACGAACAATCATCCAAAACCAAACCAACCACAATGGATCACTCGTTTCGTGGATTCGAAACATGTTGGATATGTAATGATACAGTACTCGAGTACGATGGTATATACCTTCTCCAGTCCCCTCTAGAACGCCGTCCAACCCCCCCTACCCCCCCCCCTCGCTGCCATTCCCTAAAAAAAGAAAAGAAAAAACTGCCGGTACGAGCATGATACTCCATGAACTATAAGCTGGTTGACAGGGTTTTCGGCCACCCCTAGTTTTCGGCCATCACAACGGCGCCAGGTATCATGAACTCCCAACTTTTAAATTAAGTCTACAGGAGCAATAAAAATTGAAAACAGAATAAATCTTATAAAATTGAATATATTTACATTTGCCACTCGAACATACAGGACTCCATTTTCGCTTTCTGAAGTTCGCGGGAAGTTTGCAGTGCTTCTGCCTCTGCTGCAGGACGTTTCTTTATCAAAGCCTGCTCAGCCCTGGCTGCCTCATCCAACGCTTTCTTAATAGTTTCTACAGTGGCGAAAAGGGTATTTGGGTCCATAGCCACCTTCCTTTTAGTCTTTTTACTCTGTAGTTCCTCTAGCTGTACTAAGAGTTGACAGTTACTCGCTTGAACCAATGCTTTCTCTGTCACAAGCTTGCCGATTGCCTTACTAGCCTTTTGCAATAATATCCGCTGGTCACGACTCATATCGCCGAGCCTACCCATCATTGAATGAAGGTCCCATGGATGCTTGGTAGTAAGAAATATTGTATCACTCTTGTTATCTCACATCTGGTACGCTTTGGTGTATGTTAGGCATATGGAAATCTGAGACAAGTGCACAGACCTCACAGTAGGGTAACTGCGCACAGACCCTCAATTTACCGGAGTGCCAACACCCCTGTCTGGCCCTCTTATGGGGCCCACACGTCATTAGCGAGATTTCAAGAGTTGCGTCCCATAACTAAAATGTCACATCAATAAAGAACACTTCATAATACCATATACATCGCCACCATCTGTATGACCACATGCTGTTCACAGGATATATGAGAGGGGAACTTTGGCGACGTCTGGGAAGTGGAACAGAGGAAATCCGTGAGAGGCGCATTGAGATAGTAGGCTTCAAAGTTAGGCTTCCTAAGCTATGGGCCAAAGGTGACGGGACGTTTTCGGCGAAATACTCCAAGAGGATGTCCCAGTGGCAGAAGCTATTAGGGGCATGCCGAATCCACCCATACCCTTCTGAGATCAGCTGTAGGTTGGTTGGTCCTAGTGATAGGACCCCTCTACGGAGGCCAGCAGACCAAGGAGAAGCACGCTCAGAAAGGAAGACCTAGATAAGTCAGAGACTATTAAGACGTTGACACGTTGGGCTTGGACTTGCAATTGACACTAGGTGGCCCGGCATGAACTTGATTACTTCATGACTGAAGAGACTACTGGAACAATAGTCAACAAGACTAAAGTAATATAAATAGTCTATACGGACATCTAAGTTGGAGGCAGCTGTTTGGCATAACAAATAGCGCAGTCATCTCAACGGAGGAATACTATTCCGTGACCACGAAAGGGTGTGATAAGTTTTAGGGTCAAATGGTGTTCGCACTTATAAGATTCTAGGCGTTTGCGTACAAAAACCAGAATAGTACTTCGGGGGCATAATAGTTAGTAGTCCGCGAACACTCAGACGCGGGATATAAATATCAAAGTGCCTCCCGAGCTTTACAGACATCATCAAGCAACGGACAAGAGATCTTATCAATATAATATTGTTTCACACTATAAATCTTTACCTTACCTATTTTATCGAGACAAGCCTTTCTCGACAGATTCTCCAATTGAAGATTTTTGGCCTACGTCCCTCGGTTATATACTTGAGTTTGGTGTCCACCTAACTGTGTAGTAGGTGGTGGAGGATCAGTTGTGATATAGATTTGCAAGGAATTGAGAGCTTTGGAAGGGTTCTAGAAATAGAGGCCAGTGGCGGAACATCCTGATATCAGTAGATGAGGGGTAAAGGTCTTGGCTCGTGCTTTCTGATAACACTGAACAAAGTGCCGCTTTTTGACTGGTGTTGCATCGTCCAAGGAGGCAAGATCCATAATCTCTCTTCGATAACGTGACTTTAGTGTAGAGAATGTCCCCAGGTGAAGAGGCTGGAGGACATGGCTTGAATGAGCAGGAAGAAAGAGAAGAGACACATAATTTTGTTTGCATTCCCACATAAACTCAATATGGACATGGCTACCATGTTCATCTAGGATGAGAAGACGTAGCATACTCCTTCCAGTAGAATCAGTTCAAGCTATTTCTGGACGAAATATTTCCTTTAACCAGCGGAGAGCAATACAGTTTGCAGTCCAGCCTTTGGACGAGGTAGCGATTAGCCAATCTGGAATATCATGATCAGTAAACCATCAGGTCTGAACAGATTTGTCTTTGAAGATGACAAGAGGACGGATGGAGGGACCGGAGGCACTAATACACTCAAGTATAGATACCCACTCTCAGTTTTCGGGTGATTGGATATATGTTTGGCATTTTCCACTCACTCCTAATACTCTCAAGTTGTTGCAAACACCAAGACAAATCCCATGTTCGTCCATATTCCAAACATCCTCCTGTTGTATTTTTTTCTGATGATATAACGTATCAAAGTTCTCGAAAAACTTCTGGATTTGCTCTGGCTAGGTACCGCAGATACGGGATGACTCAATTGGCTTCCCCAATAGGGTACTAATACCAGGATTGCGCTTGAGAAAGTTGGGAACCCATTGTTTACCAAGAGGCTCCATCTCTCCCGATGCTCTCTGTTAGGCATATGGAAATCCGAGACATGTGCACAGACACACAGTAGGGTAACTGCGCACAGACCCTCGATTTACCTGAGTGCCAACACCCCTCCTCCGGCCCCCTTATGGGGCCCATACGTCATTAGCGAGATTTCAAGAGTTGCGTCCCATAACTAAAATGTCACATCAATGAAGCCCACTTCATGACACCGTATACGTCGCCGCCATCTGTCTGACCGCATGCTGTTCGCAGGTTATATGAGAGGGGAGCTTTGTCGACATCTGGGAAGTGGAATGGAAGATATCCATCGGAGGCGCATTGCGATAGTAGACTTCAAAGTTAGGCTTCCTAAACTATGTGCCACAAGTGACGGGATGTTTTCGGTGAAATACTCCAAGAGGATATCCCAATAGCAGAGGCTATTAGGGGTATACCGAATCCACCCGTACCCTTCTGAGATCAGCTGTAGGTTGGTTGGTCCTAGTAATAGGACCCCTCTACAGAGGCCGGCGGAGCAAGGGGAAGCATGCTCAGAAAGGAAGACCTAGACAAGTCAGAGTCCCTTGAGACATTGACATGTCAGGCTCGGACTTGCGATTGGCACTAGGTCGCCCGGCATGAACTTGATCACTTCATGACCGAAGAGACTACTGGAACGATAGTCAACCAGACTAGAGTAATATAATAGTCTATGCGGATATCTAAGTTGGAGGCAGCTGTTTGGCATAACAAATAGCGCAGTCATCTCAACGGAGGAATACTATTCCGGGTCCGCGAAAGGGTGTGATAAGTTTCAGGGTCAAACAGTGTTCGCACTTATAAGATTCTGGATGTTTGCGTATTAAAACCAGAGTGGTACTTCGGGGACATAGTAGTTAAAAGTAGTCCGCGAACACTCAGATGCAGGATATAAATATCGAAGTGCCTCGCGAGCTTGACAGACATCATCAAGCAACGGAGAAGAGATCTTATCAATATTAAATTGTTTACCTCATAAATCTTTACTTTACCTTTACCTTCTCGAGACGAGCCTTCCTCGACAGATTCTCCTAACAAAGATTTTGGCCTACGTCCCTCAGTTATACTAGAAATTGGCGTCCGCCTAACACTCTCACAATCAGGATAGCTATTTCTCGAACCAGTTTATGTGAGGGAGCATAGCCACGAGCTTCCTGTTCTATTATCCAATCTGATAAATCCTCCTCTTGCTCTGGCAAAAGACGCTGCTAATATGAGTGACCAGATCGTGTATTTGAAGTACCAGTACATCGGCTATTTAAGGTAGCCCGTGGAATTCTGAAGTCTTTTGCTGCTTTCCTTTCAGAATCGCCTTTTTCTATTGCTCTGAGTGCTTGTTCAATGGCACTTTCCTGGCTATTCATTGTGTTGGCGTGATAGTTGGGAGGGTTATCCTTGTGGGGAAGTATACGCGAAGATGTGGTTGATGGCGGCCGAAAACTAGGGGTGGCCGAAAACCTTGTCAACCAGCTTAATTTCCACTCAATGGCACCAGCGATACCCCCACGTCCAACCGGATCGCGCCGTGACAACCACGTGCCCCTCTCACCAGCCCACCAACCCCGCCGCCAAAACGAAACGTGCGCAAACACCCCCCCCCACGTGCGCAGCGTACCAATGCGGTAGTCCAGAGCGCCCTGCGTAGGAGGCCTAAATAGGTGCTCGACTAGATAGCAAACAGGCCTGGATGAGGCGGTGAGCTCGTAGTCCTCTTTTCTTTTCTTTTTTTTTTTTTTGCTTGGAGGGTTCGGTGAGTTCCCAAATTTCTATATGTACCGGTAATAGCTGCGGGGCCGGCTGTCGGGGGTACTGTACAGTACTGTACAGCGCAGTATCTACCAGTACAGTACTCTGGTAAGGGTACCGTATGTACAGTAACCATGGTTCTCTCTACTCGAGTACTCGTACAGTACAATGGCTGAGAGTTTTGTGGCACAAGGTGTGTGGGAGGGAAGCATAATTTAGATCTGACTACTCGAGTACAGTATACATTGCGTACGGAGAAATGATACCGGATACGGTAGTTCATCATCTCGGGTACGGTAATCATGTCATAGGTCCCTTTACCGGTTACCGGTATTTATGTGCGGTAGCAGATGGACGGACGGACATGACGGGCCGCGAGATGAAGAGAAGTTACTACACATATCATATACCAAGAACTTGTTACAACTTTCCACTGTCCGCGAAGATTTACTTCTCAATGGGTTGTAGGAAGTATAATAATAAACTTATCGTGATACCGGGTTGGGAGAATTCATTTTTTCGTAATTATTTCCCCCCCACCCCAGTGCAAGCAGAGAACCGGCTGGAACGCTGCTCCCCTATTATTATTATGGGACAAACGCTTTCTTCCAGATATCACGACCCCAAACTCCAATCCGATCCACAGCACATTTCCAAAATCACACTAGCATTTAGTCTATTGTTCGGTGTAGTACCGATAGACTATATGGCAAAGGCCTCCCCTCCTCCTCCTCCTCCAACAACCAAACGTCCAAGAAAACGCCCCTCCAAGCCTCGGCCCCCAAAAACCCCCGCGATACTCTAGTACGTCATCCCAACAACTCAACGTGATATCCATACTAACTAATCAAGACTCGGCACCGGTGCAATAAAGTATTAGCACATCTAGTAATCAGATAATCACTCAACTGCCCACCCACCACCACCATGACAAACCCCAGCACAACCCCTCACTCGCACCGCTTTTCCCAACGTTTCCCAACAATTCCGCCGAAAAACATTAGCGAGGGTATAATACCGGTAGTATTTATATACCATCACCCGCCCACCACCACCACCACCGCCCACCACCACCACCGCCATCCGAACAATAACCATTTCCTCCAGTCCCATTGCTGCTGCGCAAGTGGGACGGTCTAAGCAAGGGATGAGGATCTGTCGATGGTATATAAACAAAGAAAAAGAAATAAACGATCGCGGGAAGACTCGAACTCCCAATCTCTGGTGCCGAAAACCAGCGCCTTAACCATTAGGCCACGCGACCCCTATCCAGTGAACAAGGGCGAAGTTTAGTACTTGGTTGGTAGCAATTTGGGATCGTTTGAGAAGAGGAGAAAGTTGGAGTTTGGATATATAATAATATGCAGTACAGTACCGGCGGCAAATCACCTCACCGAGAGCAGGCAGCAGGAGGGGGTAAAAAAAAAAAGAGAAAAGATTTCGCTGCCACTTGCTGTATCGTATTTGCGGGCACTCTTTTCCGTGCGTTTTTTGTGTAGCGAACCCGGGTAACTTTGGCTCCAATACCCTACTAGTACTCGAGTACTGTGACGTGAACCGCCAATCTATCATACAAGTACAAAGTTACGGTAGCTTGCGCCAGGAAAGGGGCTTTAATGTCATACTTCCCGAGTGTCTTCGCGCCATCCTCACAACCATCTTTCCCGGCACGTTAAACTGAGCGTGCCAGCATTTGTTCCTCCATTTCATCTTCTCACAATCTAATTCGGTCCCAATCTAAACACCCTCAAAAACGCGCATCACACCTGCCATAGTGACACAATCAATCCATTCACTCCCATCCAAACCATAAAAAAAGGCCCTATCATTGTAGCATCCATATGGTACTATGTTTAGTAACCATCCGTAAACCTAGCCAACTAACTAAGCAACTACTACTGTAAGTAAACTAAACTAACTAAATTAACCTACCTACCTGCCTAACATCATCAAACCCTATCCTAAACATAAGAAAGTAAAAGGAAGCAAACATGACCGCTATATCCCGTTTCCCATACGCGTTGCAGAGCAAAATAGGAAAGACAAAAAAGGGAGTGTACAAAAAACCGGTGCACCGACCGTTCCTGAAGTAAAGTTGAGAAATCGTCTTGCAAGTGGGCAATCGTAACAGGGAAAAGGTAAAGGAGAGGCTTGGCGAGGTACATGAAGTGGCTTATGCTAGACCACATACGGAAAGAAAGAGGTATTTGTGATGATACGATAAATAGAAAAAAGGCTAACCCATCCAGTTGGTCCTTTCGTTTTAAGAGAAAACCCCCATACCCATCAACAAGGCTATTATGGTTTCTGTTCCAAACACGAATAGAAGCGGTAATTGAAAACAAGAACCAAAAAAAGTGAAAATGAAAAAATGAAAAATCATACGACAGGAACTACCCTGGGTTCCAGAAACCCGCCTGCCACAGCCACGCCCGATGCCATTGCAGCCATACTCTCCTTAATGCTAGAAGGATCCTCGAATACCGCTTCTACAAACGAAACGATAACCTTCAACGCGTACCAGATCCCTGGGCCGTAGCTCATTGCCATGGCCATGAGGATTAGTATCAATGCGGGGAGCTGTTGGTTGTTGGTCAGTAACATGCTATCAAAAGGGGGAGGGAGAAAGCTGTAACTTACCCAGAAAAAGTACAGACGACGATCGCTCTCAATCTTCTTCATTTTCCTGGCATGCGCGCGATACTCATCTTGTTGCTCCTTCGTCATGTCCTGTACGCCTCTTGTGATGCGGTATCTCAGCTCGTTGACATCGAGTGAAGATGCAGAGCTCGAGGATCCGGAAGATCCGGGTGGCACGAATTCTTCCTCTTCTAGTAACTTTACGTTGTCTGCCGCCGAACCTCTCTCCAAGACAATATCTCCCGGAGGACCACGTGAACCGCTAGGTTGGTGTGGGAACAGTTCGTCGTATGCGGGAGGCGCCTGGGGAGCACTGAAGAGTTCCCACCAGGTGTACTGACCCTTCTTGATCTCTGGACTGTTGACTACATCCCTGTCTTGTGCAAATGGGGATGGTGGCATTAACGCATGGAACCTAGCCATCGGGTTCTGAAGAGCAGCCATAGGATTCTGGAAGATATGCTGGTAATCCGCAGCAGTTGGCATTGCCGGGAGATTCCAGTGAAGGTTTTGCAGGTTTTGAATGCTAGCAGCAATCTGCTCCCTCCAGGCCGTTATAGCAGCCGCTGGAGCAAGTCCTTCAGCGGGGGGGGGCATGGAACCAGGCACAGGTGGAGCTCGGTCTGTCGCAAGAACATTATCACCAAGCGAAGCGTTGACCGCAGTAGTCTCATGGCGGCTACCTTTCCTAGAGTGCATCCAGCAATCGTCCACACTATCATCGCCATCACCACTAGCACTATCGTCCGTAGCACCAAAGAAATCATCAACCCCGACATACTTTTGATGTCCAGTCTCCATACCACTTGGGTCCCACATAGCACTGAGAGATGCCGAACTGCCCGCTCTGCTCCGGCTTCCGAAGTGACCCTCAGATGAAGTTGAGCTAGCACGGCTCTGGTGTCGGGAGCGAGTATCACGTTGTGATCTTCCCCTCGAAGACCCCTGTTTGAAGGCAAGATCTATCGCGGTATCTCCATTTCTAGTCTGCAAGTTGGGATTCGCGTTGTGACGCAAAAGCCTCCTGTAAATCTCAAGGTGACGGTGCAGTGCTGCAAAATGTAAAGGTGTGTATCCATTGGCATCAGCAGCTTGGACCGACGCCCCCCTCGCCAAGAGGGCGGCAGCAAACCGCCCCATATTAAGCATGGACGCCAGGTGAAGCATGGTTTGGCCCGCCTTGTTCGTCAGATCGAGGCGGAAGGGATAAGGGCTCTCATCGAGATCCATTGCGTCCAAAAATTTCAGCAGAGTCCCCTCAAGTCCGTGGCGTCCAAAGCCACTCTCGCCCGCTAGACGTCGGAGGTATTGCTGATGCTGCTGGGAGCCACTAGTCCCATCTTGCGAGGCGCGAGGGGATCCCTGGCTGAACGCGGACCCCGTATCACCCTCGATGATACTCCGTGCAATATCCTGGGGGTTAGACATCGTCCCCCGCATTTTCATCCCAACAATTTGCAGAGCAAGCTCCATCAAAGACTTGTCAGCATCATTAATGTACGTAAAGAATCGAACCTTGTCCGCACCTGTCCCAAGTTGAACATTCCTGATTGACACAACTACTGGCCCGGGGGAAGCATTGGGAGGCAATAAGCAGACCATGGTTGTTGGGCTAAAGAAAAAGTTGTAACTTGCTGGTGTCCCACCAAAAAGGACTATTAATCCTGGTACAAAACTTCGCCCAAGTACAGTCACTTCGATTCCACCTCTACATGTCCCTTCCTGGGGGACCAGTCGGCTGATTTCTGGAAGCTGGCTGGTCTCAGACTCTGGAGGGGCAGCCTGGAAACTGTGTGTTTGGACATGCCTCACTTGACTCTGTGGATGCATAGGAATTCGAGGTGCAGCCTGCTGAGCCCGCAGGAAGGCTTCTTGTGGAGATGGGCTAGGGGCACGGCTGGGGCGGGCAGATTGGGGTGAGGCAAATTGACTTCTGCTATCAAGTCCATTAAAATTGGTGCTCGGGGTTGAATCGAACTGGAATCCCGCATGATCACTCATCCCAGATGGAGTCATAGGCTCGTCGGCCCAAAATGCTTGGGGAGATTGGGCTGCTGAGAAAGGGTTGAGAGTAGGTGCTTGAAGTTGGGATGGTTGGTTGTTCGCGATCAAGGGCCCATTCTGTTGTTGGAGCGAAGGACGTGGGTTGTCCATTCGAGTCATAGTCAAACCAGCTGGCACCTTAGGAACAGAATTCATTCTCCTCTTTTTGGTGGAGGGGTTTCCGTTGGGCAGCTGAGGTGGAGGCGACTGCTGATGTGATCCAATGGATGCCATAGGGGACGCGGGAGACATATTGCGGCCAAAAGGAGGGGGAGGGGAAAACGAGTTTTGTGAAAAAAGTGGCGACTGAGGTGTCGACCCGTGAGCCCCGGAGCCCATGGCACTGAAGCTTTGCAGGTTGTCGTGCGATGGAATGCTGCCTATGGGAGTGCCGAAAATGTTTGGGGGTAGCTGATTCTGAGGAGGCTGGTACCCAGTTCCTACAAGTTTGATATCCTGAGATCCGCCATTTATCGGAGGGGTTGCAGCACTGGACTTATGATCATCCGTAATCAGTATGGAACTAGTGATTTGTTGTGCGATCACTACATCTTCATGGTTCTTGATGGTAAAGATAACCCTTCAAAAAGATGTCAGCACCCTCCTAGCTAAACCGTAAATGTGATGTGCAAATCTCACCTAAATCCCTCCTTTTCGCCCTGGTGCCGACAATAGCAGGCAAGCCTCATGTGAAGTTCCATAATCATGCCATCCTCCCACGAGCCCAACACACCACTTCCATCCATGCCGCCATTCAGAGATTGGATCCCGGAAGTTGGCAACCACTCCCGGACCTCATGGTTATTAAAGACTACAGCCCTCTTCGGCTCGTCCATCATCCATTCCTCTTCCTCTTTGATTTGCTTGGGCTTCTTCCTTGCAGCCCGTTTCCTCTCCCTTGAAATACACCCCACACATATCTTCACTTCACCACCCATCAAAGGGCTCTCCTCGTCTGACGGAGATTCGTCAGACCTCGGGATTGAGTCTTTGTTATCAGAATCCTCCCCACTTGACCCTTCGGCTCCTTCGGCCCGCTGCGGTTCCGTCTTAAATGGTTGTGATCCTTCACCACGAGCCCGGGCCAAGGCTCTCTGCAGCAACTCCGGTTTCCTCATAGCGCTAGCACAAACTAGGCTCGCATGTAGCTCCAACATGTCGGGTGATTTCTTCACAGATGGCTTTGCGTATAGCTTTGGTTTCGAGATACAATGACGGGGAAGGTGTAGTTTAGTCACTGATTTCGGAAAAGGAGACAGGTGTAGCTTGACGAGAATCTGAGTTTCGACTCGAGACTTTGCAGGAATTTGATCGACACTAAGGGTCAACGGAAGCTGAACTTGTTGTACTCCGAAAGATTGAATGGGTTCAAATGAAATTCCAGTTTGCTGAGAAAGTGCGAGATACCCAAAATTTGTAAAGCCAAACGATCCTGAAGCTGGGCCAGTCGCCACCTTTCTCTGTCTTAAACGTTAGCCCTCCGAAAACGTCGAGAAAAAAAACCACTTGATGCCTCCATTATCCTGTCGATCAGGCATCAAAGGAACTGTGCAGCACAAATATACCACATACCACTGGGGGTGAGATGTTGGCCGACCTGGATCCTTCATCTAATACATCCCGCAAATTATCAAAGTTTCCCCCGGGAAGAGCTCGTTTCCTCCTATTGACCCTATTCGGTGAGGGCCGCGCCGGAGTGACCCCATTACTATTGTTATCGAGCCCATTGTTACCCGCATAATGCATCCCCGAACACCAGTCGGTGATAGACTGCGCACCTGCTGAGAAGGTATGTTGAAAAGGTTGCGGCTGCGGACTAAGACTTCCGTGAAGTGGAGAACAAGGTTGAAATTTTGAACTTGGGTTAGGCGAAACCAATTGACTCGTGGTGTTAAGTGGTGAACTAGCCGCACTCTCAAAGTCGAAAAATTCCGTCATCGTCTTGCCAAACTGTTGACCCTCCTCCCCATATCCTTGAGTTGTCATCTCGTCCGAAAAGCCCATCAAATCTATTCCCGGTTCATTCGATACACTGTCCGGTTCAAGGTCCATCATTTTGACATCCCCTTCGGGAAAAATAGCTTCGGGGGTTGGTACGCTGGATCCCGGTGATGGCCCGTCGGAGTCTCGACTCCCTCCTGAAAGTCGGGAAGGGGATTTATGCAGTGTGGGTGAGGGTTCAGCTCTTGGGGGTGTAGGAGGCTGTCGGATACCAGAAACCTCGAGAGGATGGATGGAATTCGGTTCTAGCTGTCCAGCCGAATATATAGAACTTTGATAATCCAGGTATAACTCGCCGGGGTCTAAAGACTCTGGAGGTGGTGTCAAACCGTGCGGGAAATCGTTGGCCCAAAGCGGCTCCAACGGCACTAGTGAGTGTTTGAAGGTAGGGGAGGCAGGTTGATCAGACGAAGGCGAGTCACAATGAGAGTATGTCAGGGAAGCGGCTGATTCGGTGTCGTCCCTCATCACCGACAATAGCCCAGGGAAAAGAGTAGTTTTTTTTTTTTTTTTTTTTTTGATCGAGGGTTAATTCTCTCGTCTACCAGCGGAAAATAAATGTGGAGCAAAGGCTAGGGAAGGTCCCCCCTCCCAAAGCTAGCTACAAGCACAATCAGATATTTGCCCGTTAGCAACCAATGTACCCGCGTGATTTCGAAACCAAGGAGATCTCTCGCCCCTATAGCCAGCAGTGAGGCGGACCAGGTTCCTCACCTTGAGAAAAACAAGATCTAGCCTCGTTCTGTTGCCTTCTGTAGTCTGGAAAGTAAGGGACAACTGAGATTAACCTACGGTGGTTGCGTAGGGAACCAAAGCTATTGGCGAGAAGGGGGGGGTAAAGCTATCGTATGAATTGTATTGAAGAGAGGTAGGGGTGGTGTTGGATGAGAACCTTTGGATGGAGCAGGAGAGTAGGAATGGGAGCAGGGCTCGTCACGGGAAAAAAAAATGTGCTGCGAGTATTTTCTTTCCCGTTGGCGGCGGAGGCTGTCAATGGCTTGTGCTGGAAACGGAAGAGGGCAAAAAGGCTGAGAAAAGAAACAATTAGTAAAATTTGCCGTGCACTTTTGATGGCTCAAGAGAACTCAACCCTTACAAAGAATCAGCACGCTGGTTTATCCCTTGTCTGCTCTTTTGTCGCGGTGGAATGGGGTTGAAGATGGCAGATGGGCGGGTTCCGCTGCCGTATCTTTTTTCTGCCTGGGCTGACCGCGGACAACAGAGAACCAACGGTCTTTGGATACTCAGGGCGAGATCTGATTTGGCGGGGTGGAATGGAAACGAGGGAAATGAAAGGTTGTGAGAGGCTGCGTGCTTGGTACCGGTATCGCTCTTTGCAGGAGTTATCCCGTTACCCCTGCCCAGATTGTGATGCAAAAGCGAGTGACAATATTACTCGAAGGAGAGTGGAGGGCTTGCCGGAGTGTGTCTGTCAGTACCGGTAGTCGTAGTTGCCCTTAGACTATTCTGTAGTATACACCTTGCCGTACTGTGCGTACACTAATCCCAGCACATTGAACACATCGAGAAGCTGCTCACCAGGATATAGGGTAAAGTACGGCACGGCAGTCGGTCAGCCATGCTGCTTCATGAGCCATGGTCAAATAATGGGCGATAGAATACACCTTACACACCCCCTATGCATATCCTGTGCTCAAGGTGCACAATCTGTCTTGCACGCAATATGCCTTCTCGAATACGCAGCCAATAAAGCGCCTGACTGTCTCAGCTTGAACTTTCCTCTCCGGGCTACCATATCGTACCCAGACCGGTAAATCACGATATCTTGTGGTGGGAGTCCAATCCCTAATACCGGTACTACGGTACCGGCACCACAGCAATCCCTTCGTCTGTATTTGTCGCTCTTTAGTTCCCTGAATATTCCGAGGTTAGGAATAGTTCAAGTGTGGCAATCACGTACCGTAGATGTTTCTCCTGGTCACGTTACAACAAGAGCTCCCCGTCCATAGACTACAACTTGTATCGTACCTGTGGTAAAAAAGATCTTGGGCTAACTTAATGCCATTGGCCGCGCTAAAGAGCTCCGAAATGCACACAGATTACCGGTAGGCGATAAGATCTCACCTAGACTACGTATTTCTCGGTCCAAGAGAAGACGAATGCCCGTATCATACTAGCGGCATTTCCCGACCCAACCATAAACGTAATCATGAAGGGAGGAGAGAGGGGAGAAAAAGGGAGTCGCGATGCACCACCACAACCCTCACCAACCACACACACATTCAAAAAAGAAACCCCCCATTTTCGAAAACCAGCCGGCCAGAACTTCTCAGCTACCGTACTCGAGCAGTAAGAAGCATCCACTCGCATGCGTGCATGCATGCATCATTCAAGCGAGGCGAAAATCCCGAAGATGTGTGCACACGATAGAGTACCGTACTCGCCGGACTACCTTCTTGATAAGGCATGTCTTCTTCCTCTTGCCCCCCCCCCCTTCCTCCAACTGACTTTACATATGAATTACCATAACAATTTAGCGTATTTGGCCGGGAAGCGGACCGGACGGGGAAGCGAATCGGTTAATAAAATGCACCAAAAAAGTAGAAATCTGAAAATCTCAAATTGATATCCAACACCAGGAAGACGAAATACAAAGATGTAACAAGATATTCCTGATAGCACGTTATGCTTGATTTGCTCTCTTTTGAGCCGAATTCGGAGGTTTGGTTCTGTCGAAATTTCCGCAGTCAGGATTTGAGCAAAATTCACACAAGTTACAAAGCGATTCATTCCCGGTCCAATAACCTTCCCTAAGAAAAGGCCTCCCGACCTGAATGGAGAGGTGCTCAGAGATGTGCCCACCTTCGCCAGTCCTTTACCAGTCCTTTCTCTCGCCCGCCCCATCAGGAATGGATGGACCGGAATGGTGGGGGACCTCTCTGTATGATAGCCGGAGAACTTTGCCAAAGAAACTTTGCTCTATCTCGAGCACAAGTATGTTACTAGTACCCCAACCCCCAATGGATTTTCAACCACCACTCCAATAAGAATTGTGGCTCTATTACATGATAGGGTGCGACGCTCTGCGCATCGGTAGAGAGAAACGAAAATATCTCAAGTCTTCAGAGCTGGCCAAATCAGGTACGATAACTTATGAGCCAGGCAATGCCCTGGGAACGTTATCCACGATTAACTCCTTTGGAAAGAGCAGTTAATGGACACTTGATATCAACTGGGCATTAATGTCCCACTCTGTACTGTAAAATAATGTATTATTACTAAGCTAGGTGAATCTGCACCTTTCCCGGCTAGAGAGAGTCCCCTCCCCGTCGTTTTCTGCGGTGCTCGAGTGCAGTAGTGTGAACCTTAGGAATCTTTGACAAACTTTGTCTATAAATAAGAGAGATCCTGCAATCCTTAGTGGGACTATTTGCGAATTGCAGAAAAGTTTCCGGGAGTGTGGAGGTTAGGCTTGGCACTTTTTATCAGTAGATCCCGCTCGGGTTTTCCGCTAGGCTAAAAACTCCCACATTTCCGGAAACTTTTGCAACGCCCAAGCACATCTAAAGATCAAACGGGTTCTTATCATATCTAACTTATCATGCATAAAAAAAAATCTTGGGCGCTACGGGACTCAGACCGTCGATAAACCTTTGATAAAAAAAAAAAGGGAAAGTGTTGGTCGATAAACCGGTGGTATCATAGAGAACATTCGTGCTCTAGCTGTATAGTAGATGGATGGATATTAAAACGTTCGCATCAGAGATAAGCGGTAGATCCCGCTTTCTTAGGGGAGGGGGGGGCTGTAATAATGCTGTATGATACCAGAGTGGAAACTAAGCCACTGCGGTAAACATTACGGTTATTACCTGCATTATCCTTAGATTATATTCGGTTCATCACTTTTTTACATTTTTTTAATTTTCTGCAGTGGTCGTAAGCAGGATCATATTAACGTAATTCTTTTCGCAGCTATAGAGACCAAAAAGTCGGAAAGAAAAGATTATTCGAGACCTTTGATTTCCACATGTAGGATTTCATGCCGTAGCTTAACTGCTCTTCCAGCTTTAAATTACAGATGATGCTTGTGTCGGTATTCCTCTTGGCTTCATTAGTATACCGGTAGTACTGTACAGTATCTGTGATTCTGCAAAGTTCAAGGCACAGTACCGACACACATATCACATGGTACCAAGGTCGATTCAAAGTTGCTAGCCTTTCAAGGAGACCCGAGACACGGTGTCTTTCCCCCTACGTCCCCTCTGGTGGGGGGGGGGGGGGGGGTGGAGGATTTTATCGTTAATAAATAAAGTGGACTGGAGCAGCTCGGATTATAATGGAATACCGGTATGATAGATACGGCATCACCATCGGGCATAAAAGCAAAAAAATAGCCAGTTGGTCACTAAGCGGTTTCCTATGAGCGCAAGGGATGATAGCAACGGGTGTGCTACCACTAATAAACCCGTCGCCTCAGGGAGAAATGTGAACTTTTTCACAATGCGAAGGAATGGCCTTGTAATTAACAATAATCCAATACTATCTCTCCACATTCAGCTCTTCTCCTCATCCGCTCGCGATCCCGTATTTTCCACGAGCGCTGCATCAGTTGCAATAGGCGGGCCAGTAAACTCCTTTCGTCCGCGGATGAAATACCAGGCAGCCGAGATCGTGGTGAACCCAGCAAACACAACCGATGCATAATCTATGGACATCAGTTCTGCAGCAAAACACTTGATATGGCCTACCTACTCATTGCTGGAGCCTCCACGGGTATAGATACCGGCATGCAGAATAATACGATAGCGAGACAAATCCAACATATCGTTAAGATGTTAACTGCTACGCCAAACCCGCCAAGCGAGTATGGGGCGCCTCTGACCAACTTCCGGCCTCGAAGAAGCGAGATTAGGATCGGTAGGCCATATGAGGTGCTTAGGCAAATGGTGGCCACCCCAGTGAACGAGTTAAAGGCAGCCGTGCTACAACTAGTCAATACCAGAGCATTACTCTCTCGTAAAAGGTTATCAAACTCTAACGTGCCTGCCAAAGTATATCAAACCTAATAAACAGCAAACCATAGTTGAGAGGAACAAACCCCACAACGGGATGTCATACTTAGTATCCACCTTCGACCATCTGCCGTTAATGATTGTTAGAAACTCTCGGAGTTTTGTTATCGGAAGAACCGCCGGGTCCCCCAGAAGTCTTACAGCCTTGAGCCCGGGATGGCGCCATCTGCAAGAAGAATATCACATTAGTTACAAAAAGTCCTAAATAATGAAACAGCCCCCAGAATCTCTCTGATTTTACCTCTAGCAAATGCATAAGTGCATCTGCTTGCCGCTGTCAAAGCACCAATCCCCGCAAAGAACAATATTCCAAGAACTGCACTTCAGATTAGCACTGGGCGTTATAAAAGTTTGAGATCCATAGGCCCGTGTGACCGTGCTTTCCAAGGAAATTCATACTCAAAAACAAAAGCCCAAACCCCCCACTCGCGCTTCCAGTAACAGTCTTGAATAATAATCCGATTGGCTGTCCATTTGGAACTTCTAATAGTAGCTTCACGTCCGGCAAAACGAACAATATCGGAACCAAATAGACCACCCCCGTTATACCCGCTGCTGCGACTGAAAGTACCATGGCTCTTGGGACTTCGCGCTGAGGTTGCTGAACTTCTTCGCACATTGAGGCAACCATACCGTATCCCGTAAGTGTATAGGCGGCCTGAAGTAGCCCCACAAAGAACGCCCATCCATCAGGCCATCCACTAGCAGATGCATCAAAGTGTGAAAAAACAAATTCTCCACTCCTAGTAGTGTCGGCCATCGAAAGAAGGGTGACAAGGATTATCACTACACTTGCCGCGGTCCAGTATATACATATCTTATTGATGAGGTCCAGGTACTTTGCACCAAATATATTGACAAGAGCACATATCGACATTACGCCTATGAAAAATTAGTAAGACCACATCCTAGAACTCACAACTACTCAGATCAAGTTTACACCAAAACATCAGGATAGTTTGCCATTCGTTGGGCGCCCAGTCATCTCTCCACAACGCAATAGCGCTCAAGATTAACTGCCCTCCCGAGAAGTTTATGCTTGTTGTGACCGTCCAATTTCCAACTAGCGTTAACCAGCCTGTAATCCACGATGCTATAGGTGCATATTTCCTCGTCGAGAGCATCGCCGACCAGTAATAAACCCCACCCGCAGTAGGAAACACAGAGCATATCTCAGCGAGCGAAGCGGCAATTCCGAGTGAGATCAGAGAAACTAACACCCATCCCCAGATAATAGTTACCGATTGGCCGTCTGTGAGGGTGATGTACATTGTCGCACTTAATCCCTAAAAATAATCGGCATCAGCAAAATCCATAGCTTTATCCGACGGAAACCTACAAATGGAACAGCTGCGAAATGCTCAAGATTCACGATTAATATGCAGTTCTTCATTTAAGTTATCGGCGATAAACAAACCCATGATCGCGAACGACCTATGGTGGGCGCTGTCAGCAAAACGGTTCCCTCAAGATCCCATCCGAACATCGGGTGCGTTGGATGCGGGATGTTATAGGGGGCGTACAGTCCCAGGATCGATATCATGCTGAGATTTCGCGGTAGTTCTGCCTTGTACCCCATCTTCGCCAGCGCTGTATCCGCTGAGTTATCAACACTCTGACTGGCTACCATCCTGGACTCGCAGTTGGGATTATGGCTTCAGCCTTATTTGAACCTCAAAATAAAATTATATAGCGGTTGATATGAAAGCTTGCCTCTGGCTGGGTACCGGGGGGGGATGGAGTGGAACCGCGATTTAAGGTCGTGAAGTGAAGATTGCTTTACCGAAAGGGTTTTGGTGAAGGGGATTGTGGACCGGAGGGGGTTGCCATTTTGTACCTCCAGTATGGGGTTTGTCTCTAACCTTGTTTATCGACACCCCATATTTGTGTCTGCAGGATTGACACGCGATAGCTGGTCATTTGGCCATGGGGCCAGTGAAAACAGTGCCGATTCTGGAAGGTGCTAAGAATGGCAGTGACCTGGAGAACGGAAGGTGGGAAAGCATTCCTTTATGCTTGCGCTCGTGTACCCTTGGAATTAAGCCGACATCCTATTACTTTACCATGACCAAATGCCTGGCCCCTTGACCAGTCTGTCGAATTCTACCAATCTTGAACCTGATAAAGAGTTGGGGGGGGGGCGTCTGGTTACTGTCCCAAACTTTCATTTTGGCCCCGATCATAGAGGTTTGCGGAAAAACTCTATTTAGCTTTGGTTGATAAAGCTATCATACCAAAACACAAGAGAGTAATCATGTTGCAATAAGGTGCTCACTTGGCCAAAATTAGGAATGGGTCACCTGACCCAATTATGGTGAGAGTCTGTGAGAAATCAGACCATGTGACCCATAAGTAATTCCTGCGGAGAACAACAAGATCAAAATGAAGGTTTTCTGAAATATTGACCTGACCAATATTTCCCCACCCTGTAACGATGAAAAGCTCTAACCCAACTACCAGCACCACGCAAATAGCAGACCAACCTCCGAGTACTCTTCTGGCTACCATCGCTATGATAGCTCGGGAGTGTCCGGCAAACCAACATATGAGAGCCTCCTATCTGAGGAGCCGGATACATCGCCGAAGCGCTATCAAGAAGTTTCTTGAGTTATCATACTTGTCTAGCATCACCGGCCGGCCGCGTCGGTATATTGTTGCTGAGGCAACCACAATACTATGGTAGGGCATCACAATTGGAAGACAGAAGGGAAAATGGTCGAAATGGTTCATGCATCGATAAGAATCGAGATTGATGCTGTTACGAACGAATTCTTTACCGAAATGCTCGCTTGAGTACACCCTATGTGTGTCCAGCTTTTGCTGGGGAATCGTGGGGGAGTTAGTCTTATCTGCCTTTAATGTCTTGACTTCTGAACCCTGCAGGTGGGCTAGCGTCCGACATAGTAAGTGCTCAAGATACCACTCACCCCCCAGCCCGAAGTTCTCATCATGGAACCTGCCTAGTAGTAGGGTGGAGGGGGATTGCTATATATCCATCAAGTTATTGACTATCGAAGTAAATAATTAGGGCCGGTATTGAGACCCTATACTAGTAAGATACTAGTCGTACTTATATCATATCTGTGCTGTTGGAACATCATCCTTAGGGGTTTTCAGGATTGAAAAATTTATTCCCCGGAAACAAGTAAACACTAGGGGTTGTATTAGGATACTTTATTGTGTTGGTCAATAGGAGGCCCACCTTTCTGGTAGCATATTTGAGTGCACCGGAGTAGCCAGAGATGAAATACGCCGGTGACAACAGATCTTATAGATTCCAAAAAACCTTAGTATCCAGCAACGAAATCTCGAAACCAAGTGGCATTTTTGGTAAAGATAATATGTATTTACTTTCTGGTGTGGGATGCAATCTATTAGGCTTTTTTCTTGATTTTTCTTACACTTCATGTGCCGCTTCCTAGTTCTGGTAGAGTTCTGGTGGAGTCCTTTAACCAGAATTCTGTGGCTACTACTGACTTTTTGACCTTGGTATGTAACCTACCATTATACCTTCACAAGTGACAATGGCCACTACCGAGAGCACTAGGGCATGTAGTAAGGTCTGCTCTTTCTGGGAAGTTCCGAGCCCAAATGGTAATGTTCATATCGACCAACTCATGAGGAATCACTCGATATGAATCTCGCCTTCGGAGTTAAATGTGTTTTAGGTATTTCCTTCTACGGTATGCATAACGGACAGCTTACGCAGGGGGCAAAGTTTTGGGGGGAAGAATTTTTGCTAAAAATGGAACTTTGATATGATTGGTATGCTTCCAGCCGTTAGCACCTCAGATGTATCTTCGTTACAAACAATCTTACCTTCCTTGGGCTTGCAGCTTGTTCAACAGTTGTTAGTAACTTGGATGAATGGGAGCAAGTAAGTGGGAATAACAAACGACCCACGGATTCTAACTTTTCTACCCCTCGGTCTATAGCACTTTGGTGCCATGCCTTGTTGATTTATCTATCATACCATGGGAGTGGGACAAGGGTAGTATCGTAGCAATGCACGACCATCTTCATTGGTAATCACTCGTTACCAGAAAATAGGGCAAACACACAATGCAGGTAACCCGACATCATCTATCCCTCGGGAGACCCAGATTGGTCCTTCCTTATTTCTCGGCACTACCCGCAGTGACAGCTTGGCTAGGCGTATGCGGGTTTCCATACTCAGCCCCCCCCTCTAGAATGCCTGAATCTAAATTGACCCGTTTGACCGCCAGGTTTGCCAGGAATACCGGTATTCGCATCTCTAGCACGAGTGTCTGTGTGCCGCATTTTACTTCTTGACGAAGCTTTGGGTAGTGCCCTCGTGAGGCTTGATCTCCGTGGGATGTGAGGGCTTAGGCACTTTTCCGGGCGGTTTTCTGAGAGAAAACAAGTCTCTTCTTAAAGGATATTAAAGGCTCATGAACCGAACTTCTTGGGTTGGTTACCTATAGATTGGCGCAAAAGAGCCTTGAAATGGAGGCTTTTACCTTAAAGAAAATTGGAAGAGAGATACGAGTCGTTCATGACGTTATTAGGTTTAGTGATCCAAACTGAAGCTCACGGACAAATGAGAAACTACTGGAACTACACAGGTAGCTCCACTCGGCTGACGAAGCATATACCTACGGTGTGCTATAGAATCTTATATCTCTTGAAGGCTCAATGATTTCCCTGGGGCTTGAGTGGTGCTCCGTGAAAGCCGGTATGAAAGCCATATATAGATTGTCCGGCACCGTAGAAAAACACAACACCCCAACAGTGACAGAAAGAACATCAACTATATACAGACTTCCAAGTTTAGCACAGCCATCCGGATTCCCCTCACATTCCATACCTGTTCTCATTCCGAGAACAAACCAACATTCCAAACCAAAGGCCATTCCAACAATACATTTGCGACTCATTCCCAATAACAAGCACACATTCCTGACAACACTCCGGGTTACATGGTGCTCGAGTGAGTTCCCATGACATTCTGTTCCCCGTAGATGGACCAGGTTGGCACTGGTGGACCTACGAAACCCGGAAGCTCTACCATGATTGAGCTTTGCTAGAATGCGGGAAAGCTTACTATGTAATCCACCTAGTTCTTAATCTTACCTCATTGCTATTCAGCCTAGGTTATTTGTGAACCGGTTTGCATCCTATTTCTGCAACTGTTAATGCCTTAGGGCGTGAAAGGTGAAACCCGGGAAGCAGTTATAAGTGGACGCCTTGATTCCTATACTCGATTTCTGAACAGCTTGCATCCGCGATCCACAGAGAGGCAAACAAGTGCAATACGTCCTATCAGTCGGTGTGCGCATAGCTCCCACCCTCACACTCCTGCAAAAGCAAACACGGGATCCCTTTATCTGGAGGGCCGTTCAGATCGAATCACAAAACACCAAAACAGACGCCCATTTATAGAAGAGGGAGCGAGAGGAGTCAGGATATTTGGCCCGTGAAATGGGAACATCACAATTAGTGCGGGATGTGGGGTATGGTGTAACTTTGAAAAAGATAAAAGCTCCTGCCTCACACACTCTCCCCATCCCCTCCAGTTCCTCGGATGGACGAGCCAGGGTGGAAAATCACACTGCGATAAGCGGTAACCCTTATTTATCAGAGTGCGGGGAAGGAAACTTTTGCTACCGAAAGAGGACGATCATTCTTTGCTCATCGGTATGTTTGACAATCATTTCATGTAACGTTTGACCGCATGGCACGTGCAGAGGACTGATGCGGCTCTGCACAAATACACTATCGTGGTATTGAGGGGGGGGGGTAGGACTCACTGTCTGCACGCCAACCCATGCCCAGACTTGTCTTGATGTGCTAGGTCCATGCTGAGAGCTGGGTAAAAATGGGAGTGCGGGTACGGCACCGGTACAAGGGCGGTTATGTGCGTGCGTTGGCATTTACTTCAGTTAATCTGTCACAACCGACAACAATAGAGGTTAACTTAATCATAATATCATAGCAGTGACAGAATGAAATCACAAACTGGAGTTCGTCTCATATATCTATCTGTTACTGGTAACGGCATTGTTCCTACAGGATCCTGCTTCGTCCTTACCATCTGTATTGTGGGGGAAAAATGTCCGGTGAGCGTTGATGCTCACAGGATTGCGTGGAGGTTAGCGGTAAGTTAGTTGTCAGATTAGCCCAGTAAGTGGGGGGATGCTCGGTCGGGATGAGTGCAGGTGGAAGTTCGGCAAAAAGGTTCCTGGATGCCTGTTACAGGGGCATCATAGGGAGCGTGACATGGTCGTTGCTACTTTCAGAATTCGGGTACCGATCGGGGGGAAGCTTTTGGATTCGGCCGGTCTAAAGCCTTTCCAATACCAGTACTCGAGCACTGTCATAAACTACTTTCACTGTGGAGCGGCGGTTCCGGGTGGTTCCATGATGGAATACTTAGGAGGGGGGTTCTACTGTGCCGGTATATATTGGGAACTGGACAGGACAGGAGGGTAGTCTGCAAGTGCTCACGATGTGGTATGATGATATCTATCCGCTATCACCTCCAAGAACCCCGCCCCAAATGTTTTCCATATCCCCGCACATCCGCCCTGAGTCGCGATGTGCCGTACCTTGCTTAGATCCAAGAACCTTTGCTCCACAGTTGCTTTTGTTTGGACTGTGTGCGCTGGACAAAGCAATCCGAGTTGCATGCAATTCAGTATTTCCTGACGTAAACAGGAGTTTATGTGACATCCAAGCACACCTGGAAGGCTGTGTGTGCCTGGGTAAATAGATTACCAAAAACTCCATCTACATCCCCTCTGCCCTCTGGATTTAGCGCATACCTGCCGTACTCTCTGCTCCTCTCCTTGTTCTGTATTCTTCTCCTCTTGGGAGAACCCTTTCTTCACTCACGAGAAATTCTTATTACTTCACCTTCCGATCCGTGATATCGGTAGCACATAGAGTGAGTACTTGTACTGTGCTGTGCACTGCAGTATCATATCACCCTCGTACCTCGGCCACCTCCAGACAGCCCGTATTTTGTCCCTCCAATCTGCAACAACGACGAATTCGCAGTAATTTATCGGGCAGCAAAGATCCAACTCTGCGGACATCGACAGCTTTGCGACGTGATTTGTTGCAAGACCTTGACGCTTTGCCTGTGAAGCCCGTTGGAGGGAGAAGGTTACATTACGCGGGAAGGGGCATTTGGAAGCCCATCACTGGCCTGGGGCAATAGCAGTGGAAGGAAGGAAGATCAGGCGAACAGAACGAGCGTGCTACCGAAGCAAACCAGCGGGTGGACGAACCAACAACATCTTCCCAGTTTCATTTTCCCCTTTACCAACCCCACCTGCAACCCTCATTGAACGACGGAGCTTAATTCTCTCTTTTATAATTGTTATCTTTCGTTTTTATTTTTTTTGCTTCTATATACAGGTATTTGGAGGAACCTTTTTTGTTTTTCTAGATTCACGGTACAGTATTCGGTCTTGTTCTGCCCCCCCCCAGGCCAACAGGAATCCAGGAGTGAACCAGAAGCAGCGGCCAGGAGTGCGCTGCCTACTTTGCTGTACAGTGCCAGCAACAAAGAAAAACTTCTCGATAAGGCCTTCTCCTATTCGACCGCTTGTGCGATAGATTGGTGGGACACGGGGATCTCGTGTTTTTTTACCAGCAGGTGTGTAAAACTACGTGCGTGGTCTTTATCAACCCATCAACCCCCGGGCTCGGGCTAGCAACCGTTTATTTCACTCTCTCACCGATCTTAGAGATCGAGGGAATGTATTGGGTCGTGGATTTTTGCTCCAATGATTCATCTGCCCCAGTCTTTTCTTCCCTTTTCTGTGCGCTTCTGCGCTCTCCGGGTCGATTTTGAATCCTCACCAACCTTGCCCCCCAGTCCGTTCTTCATCACCGCCATGTCTCCGCCAGCTGCGCTGACCTAGTTTTTTTCTTCTTTACAACCAGCTTTGTTATTGCCGGGAAAGAGAAAACGAAGCCCCTCGGCCTTTGGACATGAAGCCCTCCTCATCAACCTCTTCGTCAAAGTACCGCGTCCATTCTCCATCGGATACAGTGCCCCGCTCTCATTCCGCGCGGAGCAGGGGATCGGGCTCAAGAAATATAGGGGTATGCTTGCTTATCTCTCACATTTCCCTACCATTCTCTTGATAAGTGCTTTTTGTTCTATCATGTACCCTCTGCCCTGTCGCTTGAACCTCGACTGCCACGATGGGAGCGGCACGATCGCTCCCGCCGTTGCACAAGAGCTATTTGAGTGAAGTAGGCCGGAAGTGAGATAGTGGTGTTCTAAAAGAAAGTTTCCGGTTTATTCTAGGACCCACGAGACCAGCAAGTAGCTACTTACTCGCCTTCGAGTACTCCCGCATCGGATTATAATTTATACGATGCTCGGGGGTATCCCGTTCAGCCTTATTTGGAGCACCACCCTTCATACCCGAGCCTTCACTCATACCCACCTCCACCTCCGCATAGCCATGGGGCCCTCCCTCCTCACCAACACCCCTCATACCCAAGCTCCCACCCCGTGCAACCCCAGGCATATCACCCCACGTACCCGAGCTATGAGTCACAACAAGTGCCTCCTGGCCACCCACAGCACCCGTCGTATCCTAGCTCTCAATCCCTAACCCCATATTCAAGTGGCAATTCGCATGCCCAATCTTCCCACTCCCACCATCCTTCGCATGATAGCGACCTGTCTCAATATTCACTTTCGGGTTACAAGCTTAGGTACCGGATCGAACAGGAGGGTCAAAACTTAGTGGTTTTACCATCGGAGGATGATCACCCTTCTTCATCCTCATCCCGGTCCTCTATGCCCATATCTGTCTCCCCATCGCCCTCGCCTCCACCGCAGTTGTGTCTTCCAGCTGCCGCTGTTCCTCAACATAATGTTCGGGCAATTAGGGCACCTCCCCGTGAATGGCCGCCCATTCGTTTCCAGACGGAACTTTCCGCGGCAGAAGCTAAGAAATTCATCGGCGATGGAGCTCCTAAGTTTTTTGGGGAGTTGCGAGAGATTACAAACGGCCCGAGGGGTTATTACTATCTCTTCGCGTTTGCCGGGGATGAGTGGGATGAGGAGTCAGACACTGCTCCTTTCCAGAGTGATTCGTTTTGTGATATGAGCTCTAGTCCAGAGGGCAGGCAAACCGATGCCCTGGAACGGCCAGCTATGGCACACGCATTTGGGATATACCCGGGAACTTTAACACTGTCTTGCTATGTTGCTAGTTTCGGTAGCACCTTGCAGGGACACGAAGTGGCTGCACGAGGGAAGGTTCGGAAGCTAACAATGTTATACGTTCTTGACCGATTACGGATCTTACAGGTGTCAGGGATCGAGGAAGATCTTGGGCAGCTTCACATGCACCTTTACGACTACTTGCTCCATGATACTCATAGATATGATTCAAAAAACCATGTATCTCTCGATAATCAGATTTCAGACCTCGTTGCAGCTTTATGCCGGCCTAGCTGGGTGAATTTCTCGAGTCCCGAAAACCAGACTATCGCGCGGTTTCTGTCAGATCCTAACCCGGGCGTCGCCAATGGCTTTTTCCACCAGCTACTACTTTCCATAGAATTGTACCTAAGAATCAGTGCTAGGCATCAAACTAACTTGGCTGCGAAGCCACTGCCGGATATGCCAGAGAAGATTAGATGGGATTTAATGCTTGCCCAGCGATGGCTCGAAAATGTGGAGGTAGAGGCACCGAAAAAAGTCAAAGACAGTAAGGGGAAGCGAGAACAGAAGTCCAGCGTTGGGTTCAAATTTCCGAACAAGAAGACTCAGGTTGAAGCCTTACGGAACTTTGCGTGGACTTTGAAGTGAGTCTCATAATATTTTCTTGATAAAACTGTTTTCCATTTGTGTCTCATTGGCGGTTGGGCCATAGGGACCCCTCCCTCATTCAAATCCGCAGATCTTTGCCCCCTCCATCAACATTTTTTCTGGTTCCGGCCAAGCTATTTATTCGGTTCCCCAATCCTACAATTTTACCGCTTTACCATTAGGGCTGGTAGCCAGTGCTAATAATGTAGGTGGCCGAACATGCATGAAGTTGAATATACACTTTCAGAGGGTGAAGATCCCAACGAGGTTCTCGAAGATAGGAGCATCAATTGTATGTCCTGGTTCACTGGGTTGCTTCTCCCGGGCAAGTCCATGCCGTGGATTCTGATGAATGCTCTCACCGATTGCGATCCGGACGTGCCCGAAACGTTCCATAATCTTTCGCAGACGACACCGAATGTCGGATTTCAGTACAGGGGCCACACTTATTGGTCGTGGGAGTGCATAGTCGGCAAGGTTTTGGGGGCAGCCGCAGGTGTGGCACAAATCGCTGGTTGGATTGGTCCATGTTCTGCATCGGCCGATCTCAGTCGCTCGGAAATGGCTATCATCAATCAGATGCCTCCACGAGGGAATAAAATCACGCCAAGCAACGTTCGAGGCATGGCCCTAAATAGCGATCCTTTAGGTGCATACCAGACAACATATCCTGTCGACGACTATATACTCCTCACTCCAAACACCGATGACCCTGTGGAAGACATTAGGATCGAGCGTCTAAATTTCTCATCAGCAGCAAGTAGCCCGAAAAAAGGAGTGCCCCGCATTACAGAGAATGGCCATCAAGCTGCTGAGGAGAGCCCCGTCTTGACGTTTGACGCATCAATAACCTTTGCGATTACTGTGGAACGTCGAACGAGATCATGGAAGGTATCTTTACGACATAACACTCCGTTCATCGCGGCTTATCCGTGTCAAAACGGGCCACACGTCTTGTTTTGCGAGTACCAGCACCGGGTTATATACGCGGATAAACTAGTGGAAATCCAGAACTGGGGACCTTCAGGCGGCGTGGAGGATTCAGAAGTCGAGGACGAGGGCGGACAGCCTGAGAACACTGCGACTGGAGTAGAGGAAGTGTTGGTTGTCGAAGCCTTCGGAGTGCCCGACAACGAAGTCTTCGCTAGGGCCTGGTGCTCATTCTGGGGATTACCTGCGATTACTGCTGATGTTCACAAGACATGTATGGCTTGCGCGATACGGGAAGCCTACGCAGCCCTCGTAAGTGTTGTAATACTCACCAATAGATCAAGTATCGCTATGGAAGTAGAGGAGGTGGATAGGTTGATGGAGAACCTCTAAGTCTGAGTCTTGAATATATTTTTCTGAAATTCACAGTTTTTTCATTTTCATTCTTCTATTCTTTTTATATTTCTCTTTTCTTATACCTCTATTTATTTAGTCGATTTATGTGGGTTTGGTGGATTCTAGCATTGCTGGGCGTGGGTGATTACGATAAAAGAACACATGCATGGAGAACTGTATGTCTAGTGTGCTTGTTTATGGCGATGATGTTTATGTATTTGTTTCTCTTTAACAGCATGAGCGGGGGCTTTCTCGCCCCCAAGCTCAAGGAGCAAAAGAAATTGTAGAGGCGAAACTACGATACCAGTATTGAAGATTTTCCTGCGATAAGCTCGGTCGTTACCGATTGTCTACTTTTGGAACTGATATGGGATTCGTGTAATCTTTGCTATCATAGAACTGCCGTAAGGTGTGCAGCCTTGCGCTTTTGGGAGAAAAAAAGAATGAAAAGGAAAACACCGGTCAGGGAATTTACTGGTGTAAGATGGATCACGGGACACTGATCACATAAGCTACCAAGCTGCGGTGTACGAGGCAAGCAGTATCGCATTGCCGGGCATGGAGGTTTTCTGGATACGGTGGAACATTAGCTACGCTCGGTAGCTCACTGCTGCAGTGTCTGTTCCCCTGGGGGTTCTTACATAGCTCAGTTGAATTCTGTGAAGCTAGGAGAAGCGGCAAGGTTTCTGTTGTAGACTTTCTGGCTCCCTGGGCGTCGCCGGTGTTCCGCCATACTAGGCAGGGCGATACTCCTCGAGTCTGTTATTAAGCTTTAGTTAGGAAATTGATTTCCCCACCTTTCACGAACTTGAGCTGGATGCTGTTTTAGGGGGTAGGTAGACTGCTGTGCCTATGGAGTCATCAAATATCATTCAGTGTCTAACTTTTATCTATTTATTTAGAATTTCTAGGGGATTCTTAACTCCTAGATTATAATGCAAGATGATCCGCGGGTGCATTACGACCAATTGCGTCGACGACTTTCATGACATGTCTTACAAGAGAAGGTTGCTGGCATCATAGGCTGGTATCATAGTTAATACCATTACTGGGGACCAACGGATTAAGTTTTACTGAAATCAACTAACCCGTACCCAATCCGACATGGAAATCCCCGGCGCAGACCACCCTGTAGCAACAGGTCCAGCCAAGGCCGCTACACTGTAGACGGAGGTCGAAAAGAGGAGGAACTACCAGGGTTTCCTCTATTGCAGCTTGTTTTGTCCATTTGGTGTCCTTCCCTTTCCTACCTGCCTACCTAACTACCGCACCTACTAACGGATGCCAAAACCCAAAGAGTTTGGGATCCTCCCAAAACGAAATTGCCCCCCCACTATCGATACAGCTAAGTGATCCCGTACCAAAAGCCCGCTTCCCTCCGATCAATCAACCTGCGTGGACTCGTCCCCGCAACAAGCACGCATTAATTAATTAATCTATATTATTACACAGCAGTCCGGAAAACGGACGGGAAAAGTTGTCCGGAGAGAGGATTTTGTATGTGCCGAGCATTATCCAATTGGACAGGAGGAAGGATTAAGCTTAAGGTGATAAGCAAGGTTAATATTCTAAAACCCCTGCTATTATATCAACTATGTACTGTACTAGATTATATGATAGGTGGAGGTCATCACCTTTACTCACAATAGGTTTATTTTGAAAAGATAAGGGAATTTTAAAAATTTTGTCTCTATACTTCATTGTATGTAATCTTGCGGAGCAGGAAAGTGGGAAAACACTGAGAGGATTTTGAGTGTCCCAAGCATTTCCTGGATAAGAGCGGTGGTACCAGTAGGAAGAGAAGAAAAAAAATAACCTAGACTAACACTCACAACTGAATTTAATGTATTAACTGCTGTAACTTGGGCCTATGGGTATGTATCATATTTTCCAGTGGCGTGAGTCATAGTGTCACTGATGAATAAACTTTAGAGCTTTTCCCTTACTTTTGCTTTATGAGAAAATGTATGATAATATTATTGTATCATACTTAAAAGTTTCAGTTAGTTACTATGTATTATACTATGTGAAGAAGATGAATTACCATATACCCTCAGATATGATAACAAATTGCTCTTCCAATATCTATCGATGTTTTCTTTATTTTAAACCCTTTTACTATTGATTTTTATGTTAAGTTGCTTGATAGCTCTGTCACAACATTGGGCGCTGATCCTATTATTTGTTAGTTTGCACAAAACTGGTAGATCAGGGGGAATTTGTCATTGTTTCTCTTTGTTTCAATTATTTCCCACCCTATTATCTCTTCAATTGACAATATATCAGCATCTATTAATCTCCAAGTTGATATACACACGCCTGAACTCCTCCCGAAGGGCGCGCACGATCACGTGCACGCTGGGCTCTTGATAAATTTTGTTTCTTTTTCGTATCGTATAGGCTTTCCAAAGGTATGATACTTGCAGTTCCTGCTGGCGACCGACATAGAGGGCCTGGAGAGGAGGGAGTTTTCTTTCTTTCTGAAGATGTTGAATGGGTTTATGAAAGCTGTGGGGCTGGTGAATGAGGGGGGTTTCTTTCGGGCGGGGGAGAGGTGGGGCTGGTGGATTTTGGATGAGTTTAAGGGGCTGTTTGGTGTGGTGCAGGCAATTCAAGGGGGGCGGGGAAGGGGGAGTGCGGAAGAGGTGGGGGGCTTGGGTTAAGAGTCTGAAGGATGTTAAGCCCCTTGGGAGACCGAGAAGGAGAGTGAGCTTATGAAGGGGTTGTGTAGGAGTATAGTAGTGGGTAACTTCGGCCATACTCTGATTTTACGTAGGTTGTGGGATGGCCGAAGTCTGGCCGAGTTTTCGGAAGAAGGTTCGGGGGCGGCTCTTGTTGTGCTAGGCTCAGCTCCCGTTGCCGGGGTGGTACTGTATTATTATAGGATTGTTGTACTACCGCTGCACAGAGCAAGGCGGTGAAGGCTTTGCCCTTCGTGCTGGAAGGGCAATTCTTTAGAGCCTTTGACATTTTATGCTCACTGCCTAAGAGCCTTATGACACGTCGAGTCACTTGTGAAACCAAATAGGTGGCCGCGAATGACTCGGGGTTTTACGGGGATTGGATGATAGATCCAACGTGTAGTTTATTATATTTCAGGTAGGAGCGCAATGCGGTACTCGATTACTACCCTTCCACCGCTACCAGTGTTGCTAGGCCCGGAGTGAAATTTGATTACCGGTAGGCTGAACCCAAAGTGCAGAGAATCAAAGGTGTGGCGCCATCGCCCAACAGTTATGATAGCTGACTTGTACCGAGAACTTTAACCCCAACATACGTTATCACTCGGTATACGTAAATATTGGCATATACTCCACTAAACCCCTACCCCCGGGCAAAGGGCTAGAACGTTTAAACGTTCGAGGGTATCATAATTATTATCATAATAGTCCCCTGTTCATCACGTCCATGCCCAGGACAGCGAATCGCAAACCTAACAATGGCAGTCACCCAACCCAAAGCAACGACAAACCTTAAAGGGAAACAAAGGGGGCGCTCAACACTCCACTCGGTAGAACCAAGATAAGAACAAAGGAGCGCTGCACCGCATATATCCCACTACCACCCCCACTGATACTACGTACTATATTTCCTCTCAGACGAGTTACTACCCACCTAATAATAATAGACAACAAACAATAACGACCCGAATTGACTGGGTTTTTATGATAAGAGATTCTCATCTCCAACGCAGTCACCCTAAATCCACATCAATCAGCGAATCTCACCTACATAGCGGCAATGTCAGAACCCCGTTACAACCTTCGTCGCACCCCTGCTCCGACCCGTGGCACAGAAACATTCAAACCTGTCAACCGTAGGAAAGCTCCAAAGGCGGCACCGGCAAGAGGGGCCAAGAAGGTGACTAAGGAGGCGCTGGCCCAAAAGGAACTTCCAAGGCGTGCGGCTAAGAAGGAGAAAGTTTGGGTGGTTGCGGATGCTAAAGTTAAGCAGCCGAAGAGAGGTTCTAGGGCGTATAAGATCTCGAAGCTGAGGGAGGAATTAAGTTCTGAGAATTCCTTAAATGAGCTATCCGATTCTGAAATAATTTCAAGGGGTGACGGCGAGGATGACGGTTCTAGCGAGGGTGGTTCTAGTGGAGAGGATGAGGAGGAGAAGGAGGGGGAGGAGAAGGAGGGGGAGGATGAGGATGAGGATGAGCAAGAGGGGGAGGATGAGGGTGAGGATGAGCAAGAGGGGGAGGATGAGGGTGAGGATGAGCAAGAGGGGGAGGATGAGCAAGAGGGGGAGGATGAGGATAAGGATGAGGATGAGGATGAGGATAAGGATGAGGATGAGGATGAGCAGGAATATGGACCTCTATTATCTGCGGCTAAGAATACAATTATTCGTCTTACACCTACCATTATCAAAGATGTTTTAACACTTTCTTCGTCTGCGAGGGATGCTGTGCTCAGGCTTGGACGGGAGGGCCCTTTCTGGCGGAAAATGATCAGTGGGAGTGAGGGGGCCAAGAAGACTGCTCCTAAGAGACAGAATATCGACCATGTGCCGGTTGATATCAACGTTAAGGGAAGTCCAATTCCTCGGGCAAGTTCGGAAGAGAGTGGCGGTGTGGCTGTGAGGAAAATTCAGGACAGGAGTGGGTATCGAGATGGATTTGGGGGGTGAGTGATCATTGGCTTCTTAACTCCCATTGCTCAGGTAATACAGCGCTGACAGAAATGCCAGAGCACGCTGGGAGGAGGTCGAGCCAATCCGCCGGAACCTCTCTAAGGACCTCTTAGTAGCAAGGACATCTCCAGGAGCTCGGGTGAAGTTAAAGACTAGGCGTAAGCGCACAGCCAAAGAAATTGCCACGACGAAAAGCAACTTCATACATGCTGTGGTCTTCTGGATCCTCCTTTACCTCGCCTACTCCAACAACCGGGTGTGTCGAGGCGTCTACGGAACCTTCATCTCACTCAGCGACCACCCAGTCCTCCAAAACATCCTAGGAAGCGCCACATCCGCCCTTCACACCGCCGTGACACCAATCGCAGAAATAGGGATCCAACTATTCACTCCGCAAAAAGCCCTGCTGGAAAGCCGTGTACGAACCTCTTCCGCTGCGGCGGCAGCCGCAAACCTCGACCTCGAGAAGATCATCCGCGCATCGCAGGCATTCACCAACCTCACACATCCCATGGTAATTGGGCTGATAGCCGGGGAACTAGCGGTGGAAGCGAACGCCCGCTCGCACTGGGCGCCCAACAGCATGCGTGCCGAGATCTACGATCTCTCTGCCGCCTTCGAGGTCGCGTACGAGGACCTCCGCGTCCTCACCGAGGCCTTCAGGGGCACCATCCACCGAGTGTGTGAGCGATACGCCCTCCTCGCGAGCATTCTCTGGGATCAGGCATCCGCGGAAATGCTGTCCGGGATGAGACTCAGCGGGCGCGATCAGCAGATGCTGAAGGCGAGGGGGCAGCGCAATAAATACTCGGGTTTCACCGTGCAGGGGAAGTACAGGATTGCCAGGTCAGCTCTTCTTCGCGAGTTCAACGTGTTGAGGACTCTGTCGAAGAAGGCGCTCAAGTCTTCCTCTACAGCCATGGAGAAGGTCTTGGAGGCGCGGAATCCCAAAGAAGTGGTTATTGAGAAGGTCGTTGAGATCGCGGAGCCTTTGGTGGCGGGGCTGGAGGCGCTGGATAAGGAGGTTTATACGGTTGTGAAGTTGTTTCTTCATCAGGAATTTGTGGTTGAAGACTATGATCGTTGGGTGAATCTTGATGAATTGTTCCTAAAGGGGAAATTAGAGGCTCTGTTTGCTGCTTTGGGGAGGTTGGATGGGTTGGAGAGATTGAGGGGTGCTTCCGAGGAGAGGTAGTTAGCGTTTGCTAAGCTTCTCCTCTGCCTCTTGTTCTACCGTGCCTATGTGCTCGAATTACCGGTAGTGTTTCGTTCCAAGTGTATCATAAGTTGGGCTTGGTTATTCGCGTGTATGATGCTGTCTATTTCGGCATCAAAGCCAAGAAATTGTGGATATCTGCGCTTTCTCTTGATCCACTGTTGAGTTACTCGAATATTACTGCTACATTGTTTTTATCTTGAGCAAAATACCGTGCGTCATTGTGTATCACTCGACACCCCCAGAAAAGCCTGGGTTCTACTTGTAGACATCTTAGAGAGACAAATGGGGTAGTTCGCTAGAAATCTGAACTCGGATTGAGCCTGACCTTGCAACCCGTATCAGCCGTGGGTTATCTGAAAAGGAAAACTGAGGGTAATCTGAGACAGTCTTAGATGGAGGCACTACGCAACCTAGCTTCGGCGGTATATTCCGTCCATTTCTCTGATCTTGATTTTGCTGGACGGGCGCTAGCAGCAAATCATATGTTCTTTTTTTTGGGAAGGGGGTTGGACAAGCTCCTGTGTGATGGATGTTGCACTTGTCCTGTGATTCGCGAATGGAAATCGCAGTTCGGTACCGCACTGCAGGAGAGACTGGGCTAACTTGGCATCATTGAATATGATAGGGACCACGGCACTTATCTCGAGTACCGTACCCGTGGAGAACTGGCGAAGGCAAGGAGGGTGCCACAAAATGCGAGGATGGCCCTCACGCGGAAAGAGGTCCAACATATGAATAATCGGCGAACAGGATCTGAGACTCCACTTTCCCACAATGCGTACGGTCAGAATGCTCTTACGATAGTCTTGAGTTCTTAACTAACAATAGTGTAGTTGCGACGGCGATTAGCTTGGAATAACGATGAGTGAGTGCCTAACAAGGTTAGCTCCTTTTCTTTCACCCCAAGTTACCCGCATACAAATCTACCCCAGAACTTGACCTCAACCAACATTCTCGAATTCACATTTCTACAATTATTGCAACCACGCTTCAAGGGAGGCTCCCTTAATCCTTTGGACTGATCACATCGACCATCTGACCAGATGCCTGTAATGTTTTTTTCCTTCTGATCCTGAAGAGCAATCCATTGGGGCCTGAGGCTTCTGAGGTGATAAGAAATGTTTCACTTGCCCTCCTATAGCAATGCAATACTATAGTCTATCTTTGGGAATTCAGCCTTTGCCAACGACGAATTATAGTACATTTAGGGCATGAGACGGTGCAGGCGGTTGCCTTTGTACTGTCATGAGGTAAATCAGGTGGATACTGATAATGTAGTGAAAGGTCCACACAGGAGCATACTCATAACTTAGGCAAAAATCCAGGCAGTTCGTTCGCGTTATTTTGTGGATGAGAAATGATAAAAAGAAGAATAAAGGAGCACAGCTTGGTCTCAGCCGGAGCCTGCCGCTCAAAGGCACAGTTTGGTTAATGCGGAATGCTAAAATTTTAATGCGGCTGAAACATGTCACTTCTCAACCAAGAGAAGAAGCGGGGTGGCTAAGAGGGTTTCTTGTTATGAATTGGACTCTCTATGATACCGGTAGTCTTGTTTTTCCCCCTATTCCATTTTTATTTTTTAAACTGTTCCATAGGCTTCATCCTGAATCTTGCAGACTCTAATGTCTTTCTGTCTGAAAGAACTCACAATATGTGGTGAGCCAAGCGGATAATAGACAATATTTTTTTTTTGAGAGAGAGAATTGGTGAATTTCATTGGGCTATTAGCCTGATTGCCGGGGAGGCGTCGGTCGGTGGCCCGGTCATTTTTTTCTTGCGTCCTACTCTTCCATCTGAGACCTGTGATCAGTACCGAAACGAGGCTGCGGATCTGGGAGGGAAAAGTTTTATATTTGTACCACACCAGGTTTGCTGATTGTAGAGAAGCAGATTCAGAGCAGTCTTCCCTAAACCATTTCAACCCCAATATTCGAAATACCATACTAAAAGAAGCCTCAAAGAGCCGCCAAAACAAAACTTCCCCAGCCTTGGTTATATAAGTACGGGCGAGATCACTACTATCACTCGGATGGAAAATGATTTTGGTTTTGACATAGGACTATAACTCGTATATTACCCTTCTTCCTAAAGACTAATTCCTTGGCTTTCTTTATTATTCTCGAGCGTTAATTCACCTATAACAAAAATGGCAGGCGCAATCACTATCGAGAACGTAGGCGATATTACGCCTGGCACAATTTTTCTTGGCCACTCAACTCTTCCGTCTCATCCACAACCAAAGCGCAGGCCATTTTTGGCACTGTGGAAGGTTGGGAACCAGGTAATCTCATTGTGAGTGGGGTTTTCCCTGGTCGGGTCACCAATTCCAGTCTCGACTATTGACTAACACGAACAATTTTGATTGAACAGACCTTTAACCAGCTTACAAAACGGAGGTGGCAGCGTGCAGGTAGCTGCTGAAAGATTTGGGCGCAGTACAGCCAGCTATTACCCCATAACTCCTGAAAGCAATCCACCCTATCTCCCGGTCACCGCAACACAGAATTTTCGAGGCTTCATAGATCTCCTAACACCCGTAACCATCGGGCAATCCTCCCTCGGGAAGAAGAAGACGAAAGCAACCAAAATATCCGCAACGGACCTACGAAGTGTCATAATGGCACACGTAGGCCTAGTCCAGTGTGGACAGGAAGAGGTCTCTCTGGCCAGACAAGAGGAACAGCCGGAGATGCTCTTGATAGATCGGAGGACACACGATAACATGCGCCAGATGGCTCTGGGCATGCTCCAGTCCAGCGAGGAAGGCCTTTTACATGCGAGGCGTACCCAAGAAGTTACCAAGAGTCTGGTCGAGGCATTTGACAGACCCCCCGCTGCCAAACTAGTATTACCACGTCTGCAAAATCCTACTCCTTCCCTAAGTTCCTCTCCTGTGGATCAGCCACCACCACCTCCTCCGCAAACTGACACGCAGCGTAGACAACCTGGGCAACGGAGCTCAGGCCAGCAACAGCAGCAACAGCAACTCCAACAACCTCTGAGCAGCCAGTCTGGGCCAGTAAGTTGCAGGCCCGGTGCCCCCCCCGGAGGCCCGAGGAATCCTGATAATGGTGGCGGTGATGATGGGTCTTCTGGAACCCACCACCCTCGGAGTTCTTCTAATTCCTACTCCGCACTAACCGGGACCGCGAAGCGCAACAGAACCACAACCCGTGTATCCGGATCGAGCGGAAATCAAGGAGTACAGCACCAAAAAGAGCACCAGCAAGAGGAGTGTCAGCAAGAGGGGGAGTATCACCATAACAAGGATAGCAATAACGAGGAGGACGAGATTGATGAATGGACCAGAGACGACTGGGAATTGGTGGAAAAGCAGGCCGGCGAAGACTCTGACTCTTCCTCCACCTCCTCGGAATGGGACTTGGCCGATTGGGACAAGCTTGAGGGCATAATTCCCGAAAACACCCCAACGGAGAAATGCGGCCAATGCCACACCACTGCCACCGCCTCGCCTGTAGAGGTTTATCGAACACCCACCTGTGAATCCGCATACTCACACTGGGAGGGCGATCAAAGCGATTGTAACAGTGAAGTACCACAAGGTAACACCGCAATCCCCCACCCACTCCTCAGCCCTCCACTCCAAGAGGGCCAAGAAGAACCACCATCTAAGGACACGAGCGATGAGCATGATAGAAGATCCAACAAATCTAGTCCCGATCAACACCAACAACACCAGCGTAACTTCCTCCCCGCTTCACTCCCAACCCAGCCACAAAGGGCTCAATCCCAATTTACAAACTTCACGCACGCCCTCCGGAGGATCACAGCACGCGCACAGCTTCATCAAGAAGCTACCTCTGTCCCCCCTGTCGGCGGCGGCACCGGCAGCAAGAGCGAAGACACCCACCCCCCGGACATCAGCCCCCGGGATGTCGCAACCACACAAGCTACACAAACAACCACTCCAGAACAAGCCCCCACGATGGAACCCAAAATTTCTGGACCGGAAACTAGCCCTATTCCGACGGTTCGGCCGAGTAAATTGGCAGATGCGCGGGGGGAGTGGGGCGCACTCTTAGAATCTCATTCAAGCTCCGCAGCTGCGGAGGGGAAGGGGAAGGGGAAGGTGGAGGTGGAGGTGGAGGAGAATAAACAGAAGGTAGTGGAGGAAGAATATAAGGTATACCAAGAACTACAAAGAATACTATCGAACGCCTGCAAATCCTCGCTCCGGCAGTTGGGCGTGTCTGAGGACTCGCTTTGGGCCCTCGAGCCCAAAAACGAGGTGTCTTTTAGGGCGTATAGGAGTTCCTTCAGCTCTCTAATATCGGAGGATTCAGCGCACGAGGATAATTCAATTGGCAGGTTTCTAGCGGCGCTCGATAGGGGTCAGTCTCTGCAGGCGGAGATTGCGGCAGAGATGGCCGCAGCCGGCGGGCGACTTAGTGGGGGGCTGTTGATGGAATATGTTGATGTTGCCCGCGAGATATGTCAGCCGCATGATGACAGCAGCAGGGAAATTGATGAGTTGTGTGCTCGGGCCGAGATAGCTCTCGGGAGTGGTAGTTCTGCTACTGCTGCCGCTACTGCTGAGAGTAGTAATTGGCGACCTCGTCCATAGTTTTTTCCCAGTTTTCGTTTCTTTTTCTCTTTCCTCACGGCCTACACCTTTAAACCCCCCGCCCTTATGATTCTCCATGATTTAACGACTTCACGATAACTTGTGTTTCCGTTCTTTCGTGCTCTCTTGTTACAAACCTCCACGATGTCACTGGATTGGCGCAGTATCTGCTTATCACGCACACTTTTCTTCTTTTTCCCCCAAGTTATAGATCAGGATTTTATACTTGTACTTCCTATTCTTCGATCACTACTCCCTAAAGCTACGCGCTACAGATACCATACCCGGATTCACAGAAGTGATTATTACATCCGAAAATCCTTTCTACCGCCCCCCCAAATAACACTCCACCTGTTTCACCCCTACTGAAGCAACCGAGTGACCTTCCATGATCCCCAATGACCCCACCCTACCTCTCACACAAAGGCAGGGGTTGATCCTAAAAAATGCAGGAAGCTATCATACCCGTATTAGGCAATCCCATCCGCGTCGCTCGCTCTCTTGAGTGGAACGACCACCATTATGTTTGCCCTTACTGGAGGGCATTTTTCGCCGCCTTAGTCACAATTTTACTTCCTCACAAATCACACACACACACGCTCTGTCCTCAGACAGTGATTGGCTTGGCGTTTAGACGTCACCTGGGTCCGGGGACTAGTGCAAGACATGAGTAGACCAGAAGCGTACTCGAGCAGCTAGATTGGAGGGGGGAGGAGGGAGGAGAGGCTCACGTGGGTTTAATTAAATACTCGAGTGCGGGTGGTGCCGCACCCTACTGCCGGGTGTCCCCAAAAATCGGGAAAACATAGCCCTTATCTCCATCGAGATCTCTATGGGATTAGCAGGAATAGTTTTCCCGATTTTTTTTCTCACACAATTTAGCACTGTATTGGTAGCGAGCCGGTACTCGTAGACCCCCTATCTTGCGGGCCCGTGAAGAAATTTAGTGGGAGAGTGGAGAGGATGCTGAGGGGTGTTTTTTTGTAGGACGAGGCGGGTCTTAGGACCTTCTAGTACCGGTAATAACTTCCAAGCCTTTCTTTTTTTTGTTCACTTTCAAGCTCCCCGCATCAACTCGAGTACCGGCACCCAGTCCCTCCACCACATCTGAACATCGCTCGTCAGCAAATTTCCCTCCCCCACCTCTCCTCCCTACCAGTGTTTATCATAAGACTGCAGCCTGTTCTTCAGCTCTTTGATCTACCTTTTTCAACCCCCCCAAAAAAAATTCCTTCAGTACAGTGCCTAACTCCTCCGGGAGGTTTTCCCATCGCGTATTCTGACGTAATCCCCGGCGACTCCGTGAGGGCAAATACGATCGGCACTCCCTCAAAAACATAAATATCGCCATTCAGTGTCACAGTCGAGAAAACATACCCTACACAGATGAAATGCGGTACTATTCGCGTTGGTCCTCGTGCACCTCTTGCGCCTCTTACCCCTTTCCGTTCAGCAGGTCTTCCGCTATTTCCGGGGTTCGCTATATACCGGTATTTCTCTGAACGTGGATGGGGAAACGTAGTGTATTCCTTTTTCCCCAGACAAAAGTTGCAGAAAGTATCTTACCCGGAAAGCGTGGCTTAGTACGGTAGGGGATTATTAAAAATGACGAGAGGGGGTTGATCTCTGGAGCCTTTCGATTTATCATACTGGTAGGATTTTTTCGTCTCCTCCTGGGTGATAGTGTAGCTCTACGGTGATATCCAGAGAAACGCCCCTACCAAACTACTGCATACCATCCTCCTCTACAAGTAGAGGTAGATCGAAACACATGGATATAAGAGCTTAAGGGATTTCACCAGTTGCACTACGACTCCAGCAGGATTCAAGCATTAAGGTAGCTGCTCTCCAACCAGTAAGGGAGACCGTAGCATGGTCAAAGAAAAGCGACATTTAGTACAGTAACAAGTAGTAACTTATAGCCTCATCTGGACTTTGGGCGATCAAGTCCACTTGGCTCTATTCCAATTAGTATCCCAATGAGGGATAGCACTTTCCTGGCCGCTAGCTTTGTGAAGGGAACGACATAACCTATTGATTGATCATTGCCATAGACAAATCCACAAAGTGGAATTGTTCGTAAAGGTGGTAGACTATGCCCTTTGTGGAGTGAATTCCTTGGTCAAGGAGACGGAACGTACTGTAAAAAACTGGAATACAGTACTAGAGCTATGTGCAACTCGCGCGACCTAGTTAAATTTATACGTTAGCCGTCCAACTTCAACCGTCCGTGCGAGTATGTAGTCGAGAATTCCCTACTTTGGGAAGCGCGGGCGGGGGGGGCACAGCGAAAAAAGGAGAGCTCCCAAGCCCCTCCGAGAGGCAACCCCCACCCCCCAGACCCTACCAGAGGAGGCAGCTCTCACAACATAGCACTTTGCTCGATTATTCCAGTCTTTACGGTATATAAGGTAATAGATATCAATTCCGGAAGACTAAAAACTCTACGCCATATTTCTAACCAAAAGTGTGACAATTCTGGATGTAACCAAGGCCGTAATGCCCCGACAAAAAAAAGGTGGGTTTATTTCCAGTATTACTCATCTTACCATCAATATTCTCCAAGGAGGGGCAGGCTAACCTTTTTTTGGGGGGGGGGGCATTATTGTCTTTGTTACATCCAAAATTTTCTTAGAAATTTGGCGTAGAGTTTGGTCTTCTGTAACCACAGCATCTATTTCCCTGAGTTATGTGAGCCCCAAGGCCCCACGGGGGCCCGAGGGCTCAATGGTGAGTGTGAGGCACGGATATGTTTTCAAGAAACGCAAGTATATTGTCGGTCACTGTTTCTTAACTTCAAAATCCTTTGTATTTCAGAGGAACAGTTGCGATGGAGATATCAGCGATCAAAGAAAAAAAGCCGGCATGGCGGTGCTGGGGAAGTGCTTTGAGCCTCACGTATTCCAGCTGGACAAGGGGAGACCATTACTGTCCCGTACCCATACACTGCCAACAAGTGTATATAGAAGAGTGTTGCGAATACCATAATATTATTTATTGTTAAATTTTTATCGTAAACTGGCCAAAGGCATCGCACCTGGCCTCCAAGTCGGGTATCAAGAGTTCCTAGCTTGCGGGCTCAGGCAGACAAGTAGTGATTGTTGGGAGTAGATCCACCAATGGAGTGATATGTTATGACCAAAACATGGATAGAAGAGATATCCTAAGAAAGTACGATGCCATTATCCAGAGGATGTCCAGCTGCCTAGCCTCACCTCCAGAGGGCTTGCGTGCACAGTCTTCCCTAGGGAATAATTCAGGAGCGCCTCAGGCAAGTTAACCAGATTGGCCGAGGTATTATACTTCCCGAAGCAGTAACCTTCCCAATTCTCCGTCCCCCACTCACTCGAGGTTTCAAAATATTTTACCCTCCAATTTTATCTAATTGATTCCAGACTCTTGACTTATAAAGCAAGGTTCGGTGCCAAGCGTCTGATATCGACAACTCCCCACCATCGGACCCAGCAACGGACAGGCCCTAACAAGGTATTTGGAGAAAAGCTCTGTGTAGAACTTACTTAAAATTGGCTCCTGTTTGATTCTATGAACTCTATTTTTTATATAAAGTGAGTATTGGTTAAGATCGGTATCATAAGAGCGGGGGGGAAGGTATGCTGAAATTTATGCTGAGAACACAACTTTTTTGTGTGTGTATTACTAAGCAAAGGAAAAAAAGAAAAGTGAAAAGCGTCCGCCGTTGGCATTCGGGATTGTCAATACCATACAGTATCATACTTCTGGTGAGAATAATAAACCCGGGTAGTCCCGAAAACACTGGTAAGTCCGAGATATCAAAGAAATGTGAGGTTAGAAATTGGCTTGCAAAGCCTTAATTACTCCGGAACTTGTTTCTCAAGCCCCGAAAACTTTTTGAGATTTGAGAAGTAGTGGACTAGGAGTGTATCATGTTTGATATTCACTACCCTAGTAAGTACCACACATATTAACTCGGCACTCGAGAGCCGCACCCCTCCCTCCACCTTATCCCCAGAACCCTCACCACCGCAATACTAGAGATTTCTAATATCATAATCATTATCATACCATTGTCAGAGAGTGTGTGAAGTCTACGCTTGGTCTACCACCGCATCTTTATATCCTTCCCTCCCAGATGCCCGCGCAGAGTAAGCGTATATCAGCCAGGCCAATCAAGACTATTCCCTAGACACTATCATACGGTGCAGTGCCTACCAAGTATGATAGTAAAACAATGGGGGATGGGCTCCCA
The DNA here is from genome assembly GCA_014065205.1 of Tuber brumale. Classification (NCBI taxonomy): domain Eukaryota; kingdom Fungi; phylum Ascomycota; class Pezizomycetes; order Pezizales; family Tuberaceae; genus Tuber; species Tuber brumale. The sequence continues at coordinate 444,533 of JACCEG010000076.1, read as the reverse complement.
CGAACCCTGCCAACCCGTATTACGATTCCACGTATCATAATGCTTTCCAAAAACCTACCAACCCCCAACAAGTAAAAAACTTCACGTGTTTCCTTCCCCACCGCACCATTCCTTAGGTTTGCGATACAGGTATTCACGAGAGGGGGGGGTGAGAGTGGGGAAGGAGCCAACGCATAACCTCGCACCAAACGCTCGCCCTGCCTAAGCCCACGCCGTCCTTTATTTATTCTGCCTCGAAGCCTTAGCTTTCCACCCCTAGGGAGAGAATTGGATTTGGAAACCTGGGAGGAGCAAATTCTGCCGGGATCGCGACAGTATCGTATACTATTAGGACATGGCTCCAGCGGCAAAAGTGACTTTTTGCTTTGTCACTGTTTACTCCAAAGATTGAGAAAAGGAACAGGAAAAAAAGGATCTGAGCAAAGAAGGACGAGATTTCAGATTTTGGGGCGCCACCTCGTGCATAGTGAGATATAATCGATTGAAAGGTTGCAGCCTAGTGCACGTTTTGGAAGGCAAGAGCCATATAACAGGACTATTTCTAATGGGTATCTATATCCATGCCAGAGCCCAAGGGGCTGATAAAATGATACCTTACTGCGAGCAATGAACCACTCGCGCAGACGGGTCATTCGCGCATTCTCTTGGCATGAGGTCCTTTTTAGAGAAGAAAATTATAATAAGAAATGATCAACAAAATTAATGAGCTAATTCATCAAAAAAAAAAAAAAACCGCCAACACAGGCAACCCTAGGACCATTTCCACTTCTCTCTCACCTCCTCTTTTGAACTCCTTTCCCATCTACCACAATTCAACCATAACCTTCCCGCACCAACAGCAAGAAACTGAAAATCATCCCCACCCAGCATCTCGCACCCCTAAAGCAACCTGACAAGTACTATTTCAAAAATAAGCCAGATTCCGCCGCCCTCCTGTTTACCCCATATGTTAACAGCTCTGCTACTACCACTGCTATCAATCTTGCCAGTAACTAAATATACCTTCTTCCCATTCTCCTAGGCTATTTTAATCTGCTCACAGCATCACAGTGCTGACTTCACAAAGACTAGAACTCACAACCTGTATCTGAACCTATCTGTCCGCATCCGTCTATGGCTGAGCTCTCCTTCTTCTTCTTATGATAACCTTCCTGGTTTTCCTACATATGTGTCTTGCTTGGTAAAACTCTTGCCTTCTTCACAGTCTTTTTTTTGTCAGTAGCATCTTGTTTATACTTCTGGGCTTGAATATACTCTCCGGTAACTAGTCTTGAGGAATTGTTCCTTCGTATTTGTCGCTTATCTTTTTTTGTAACAGCTAGCTTTGCTAACTCTTCTCTTGTAGTCGATAATTCAGTCTCATTTATAGTTGTTTTGGCTCATCATCGATCAGCTTCACTTGCTAGTTCATGGAGTACACCCTTTATAGCTGCCTGTTCCTCTTCATCATATAGGAATGAAAGTGTTGTCTGAACTCGTACCCGTAATGCCACCTTAGCATTTGGATCAGGATTAGGTGTTGGTGATTTCACTGCTGGTAATCGACTCTTCACTTGATCAGGATTAATTAAATACAATCCACTTTTCTCAAAAGCAGTTGTGATATAATTTGAATCAGATTCAAAGGTCTTTTTGCATGCAGGTTCCAGGAATGCAAGAAAGTTGTATTTTCCTACACTGGAGACTCCAGTTGAAACCAATGCCGAGATCTCATCAGAATAATAGTGCTACAGTGGTCCAAATACCCCTATGTCCAATGATTGTAATAGATGGATTAAATGAGCTGGTAGACAATGGACCAGAGTTTGATGATCCCAGCAATACTCTAAGACTTTGAGGTTCATATAGGCCTTGAGCCCATCAACAATGAGAACTCTCCACTTTCCACCTACTCTATTATAATTATCAAGTTATATTAGTATAATCCTAAAAAAAATAAAGAGTACCAAAGCTCCAGAATTAATTGTAGATTTGATAATAAGTATATATGCAGTTGTGTAGAATACTAGTTGGAGTGAAAATAGGTATCATATTATATAGAAATAGATTTGAAAATAAGGAAAAATAAAAAAATTGTTTCAACTTTACCTTTCCTGTGTCTCAGGCTCAAATATATCCCTTATCCAATCATAATATAATTTTGTATCAATCCAGCCATTTTGTGAGTATCCATAAGAATAACCTTATAGACCCAGCCCCAACACTGAATTGTCTAATGATGAATACCACCCCCATTAAAGTGTTTTCCCCTTCATAATTACTCCACATTGACACACATATCCATCTGCTCCAATACAGTCCAGAACTGTAATAAGTTCTCGGTTGCCATCACTAACTGCTTTCTTCACCACCTTCATTCTAATACTGGGATTCTGTCATATAATAACTCATAAAGAATTGCATAATCCTATCATAAAGCCTTTTTTTATCCAGATTATACAAATTCTGCAGCTTGACTTGGGTGGTTTCAAAGGCTGCTTCAAGCTAATTTTATATTATTTTTATAAATAAAGATTATTACTATTTCCTTTTCTCCGTTACTATAGTTACATACTTCATTGAAGAACTTATCCAATATTAATTCTCCATCTGCCCCATTTAGAGTTGCTCGAGAATGGGTGATATGCGTATTCCAGATATTCTGCTGTCCATACCATTTCAACACCTCCGATGTCCAATGCTGGCCAATGGTTGCAGTAGGATTGTTGGAGCTTCTTTGGAGCAAACAAGTTCCCCATGCCAGTAGTGTTCTCACTATGACTGGAAATTTGTACTTTGCTAAGTACTCACACTTTCGCATCATCTCTCACTCCTCCACTGTTTCAGACCCAGAGTTAGTTACTATATTTTCTTCATAATTTATCAAGTAGTAATATATATTGTATTACCTGTGAAAAGCTGTCAATTTTGGGCATCAACAGACTTCAAACCATGTGTCTGTTTCACATGATCTTGCAGTGTTCTTGGTGCTATTCCATGGGCTCGGACAGCCTTTTCAATAGAGGGGTACATAGCTGGATTCTCATTAAGAGCCGTTATTACTAATGCAATCTTTTCTTCACAGTCTGTTGTTTTCTTGCTAATAGCCATGACTGTGCTGTAGTGAAGCCAACACTCAAGGAATCTCTTTTTTCACAATGAGTTCTTCTAATTAAATTTTACACAACTGATGTCGTTATACTCTTGTCACACATATTCCTTTCTAGTTTCACTTTTAGTGAATCATCTTTTTGCCAAGAAAATGCGCGACAGACCAGTCTTCGCAAGTGGCCCATCGCTCGCAGTATTTTCCTTCATTTTCTGACTGTGAAACCCAGCCACCTGCTCAGATATACACAACCAATCACCCGACATTCCTGGGGTGTGGAAACCCCTTCCCAATCTCCTATTCCCGGCACGGGCCTATAGAAAATACGCATACACAACTAACCTAATAGTCTACGAACAAAAACATAGTCCAACATCCCTTCCTTCCTTCCTTCCTTCCTAAGAGGCAAAAGCAAAACATTGGTAAAAGAACCATTCATCCCCTCACCCGTCCAACTATCTTTTAGGAAGCCACCCCAACAAAACGGAAAGCACTTCATCATCCCAGATCACTCGATGCATGTCGCAAGCTGGCCACTTCAGAAAGCCAGCCGGCGGACTTCCCATAACCCTTTACTTTAAAAAGTGTTCCCCCCCCCGGGTCTCTCAGGCTATGATATCATACATCTCAACTCACCAAAGAGCGGCAATAGGGCTTAACTTATGATGGCCGTGATTTTCGATCTTACCCTCTGAATACCGGTTCACTAAGATGAGCCCGAGCCCCACACTACCAAATTACAGATACTCAATCTCCAAGCATAATTTCACAATACTTCTCGTTTAGCACTGCTATGATAATTATTATTATAATGCGGGATTATGTTCCAGAGTTCGAGGTTGCGAAAAAAACTAAAACTAAAAAAAAAACTCTTAACCTAAAGCTTATAATTATATACTAAACAGCTCCCAGCTTAGCGCAAAAAAAAAAAAAAAAAGTTGTACTTCCACCAGTGGTGAAAATCTCCATGTCTTCGCCCCACCGCGGTACCTATTCTCCACGAATTCCATGGAACATGATCCTGCCAGAGGCTTATATATATATGCATAATATATTCTATCCCACCGGTCAAGAGTTGTACTTGGCCAAGTAGGTCACTTTCCCAATAGGACATCCTACCAGTAAAAGTAAATTTTTACCCATTCCACTTCACAAAGTGAAAAGAAATTTGAAAATTTTTCACCCACTTAATTTTTTCATCATCCATGCAAACACCAATTAACTAAACAACCCTCCCGATACCTATCAACCACCCTGGACTTATTCCCCTACCACCCTCACCTTACTCAACACTGATATCTTTCTTTCCTTCTTACCTACTTCTTCCTCCCCAGAGCCATATCTTTGCCTATCATCAAATCATTTCAATCCTATCCTTCAAGTAGTAATCTGCTTTCTCAACTATGATACACACATCTACTACACCATCAGTGGAAGTTAAAGTTATTCTTATAAACCTATTTACAATAGGTTACCAGTAGTTATATTTCAAAATGTTGTGAAAACTTTGTAAGTGGGAATGGGTAAAATTTTACTTTTTACTGGTAGGATGTCCTACTGGGAAAGTGACCTACTTGGTCAGGTACGGCTCTTGACTGGTGGGATAGAACATATTGTATAATAATTATATATTATTATATACGTTGAGGATACAACTCCACCGCATAGATCGAAAGGCCCCTCCACCAAGACCCCAACTCACCGAGAATGCGCAGTGTGACTCTCAAACAAACAAACAGCGCACTAAATAAAGCAAGACACACGCCTTCCCAAGAACCCTCGCAGAAAATGCGTAAGAAGAAGAAGAAGAAAAGGAACAGTGCTTCCGGATGTCCTGTTCAGGAACGTAGAAGAGATATATAGAAACGGCCAGCATTGCAGACTTGGCATCAAACCAATCAATCAATCAGTCACCATCTCTTTCCCCCCCCCCTCTTCCCTGCCTGCATCCAGAAGAGAAAAACACCTTTTTTTTCTTTGTCGTAGTTTTCCGAGAACGGGAAGTTGTCGTCACAACTTATTCTATGATACCCGTGACTTTTTTAGCTTTATCATACAAGATGCACCGCGATGCATGGGCCGAGAAAATCCTATACCAGTCAACCGACCAGGTCAGGAAGGAGGAAAGGGGGAGGGGGGTATGTAAGGGGGATACAAATTTAGGGCCTCTATCCTGCCATGCCATGCCATACAAGTGCCTTACTGTTATGATATTTCCCTCACTCGCGCAGGGGGAGGGTACCGTACTCGAGTATAACTCCTTGACCCGTCGGGATACCATATCAAGAAAGTATTATATCATACCGGTTGCTGCACATTCCGACTCACCGAAGTGTGTTTAACTTAAAAAGCATGTGCAACTTATAGTACCGAGGGCTTTTCTTCCCCCTCTCTATCCAACCTATTTACTATCATAATATTATCATAAGAGCTGTTAAGAGAGAAAGGGAATAGCGCAACATACTCAGTCAATCTTGTAAATAGCGGTGTACTACTGTAAGCTATCCAATATATTCCAGTACTGTACTGTGCTTTACAAGGACCGATCAAACGTAAAAACAATTGTACCTGCACGCTGCATAAGTTGACTAAAATTTCAGTAGTGGGGGGTACAAGTACAAGTACAACACACTGAGAAATATGGCCCGGTGAGGATCTCTATCTATCTATCATACCTCCTCCTGTCTCGGTCAACTTTGAATGAATATAATGGATGGACCAGGTGCCCGGCCTCCAATTCAATAGATCTATCAAAAAGAAAGAAAAAAACTCTCCAGGCTCTTGCTGAGTACTGGAAGGCTTGTGTCCTCAAATGAGCTGACTACAGTGTATATATATACCACTATTTTTGACCAAAATCAACATCAGCACCCTGCTCTGAACCATACCACCTTTCCATACCTAACATTTGTACCGTAGCAATGTCAGAAATTGTCAGCCCCCAATAGTCGGCTGGTTCCTTACTCAGCCTTGAGATAAGGTGAGTGTGTGCTGACTTCTATCCACGCGATAGCAACTACCGTAATCCAATCCTCCACTACCGCCGCTATCAATTTCACCAAGTTACGCTGAATTACAAACTAAGCTCCAAAAATCCCTAGTTCAAAGGTACCCCCCGTCATTACGAGTAAAGAAGACACCCCCTCCGCCAAGTGAGCCCTACCCAATAGGATATAAATGTCAACTCTTTATCCCTACAAGTATGATAGAAATAAGCTGTTACTGTGAATAGCCAACCGGCTATATGAACTGCTACCGAGTCTAACTCAGCATTCCCCACCTCACATCACTTTTTCTTCCCACCAGTCTTATCACCAACAACAACGAATTTGCCCACAACCCCCTTCTTCTCCAGAAACTCCACAACAGCCTTCTTGTGACTCCCCTGGAGCACAATCTCCATAACCGGAGTCTTAGGACTGCTCCCATTCAGCAACCCAACACTTGCGCTCCCCGCGCAAGCTCTCTGTAACACCTCTGCCGCACCCTTGGCATCTATCCCAAACGGCTCCAATCCACTGACCTTCGTCACAGTCTTCTTGCCCTGTCGCGATTCCATTATGATAGAGACTTTTGGCGGCGCGCCGGATTTGGGCTTACTCGATTCATTGGCGGAGGAGTGTAGAACGCGATAGTATGGTGAGCAGGCCTTTAAGAGCTTCTCGCCAAGGTAGTCCCGCTTTGTCGCACCGGCTTTTAGCGCTTCCCGGTCCTCGGGGAGGCTCGCGTTCAGGAGGATGTTAGAGATATTGTCATTGATCTTCACTACGCGTTTGTTTGTAGTGCTTATTAGGTTTTCTTTTTCAATATATTTATTCATAATAGCTTTTACCTCGGTAGAGGTGTAGAAGTCTTTTGTTCTGGGCTTTTTATTAGCAGGTACTCCACTTGCGGAGGCTATGTAGGCGGGGGATATACCCTGCCCCCACTTCATAGAATATCGTAGTGGCTTTTCCATTTGGTTTGAAGAGCTCTAGTACCCTTATTGGGCTAGGAGCAGTGGATCCACTCGCGGGCCCAGTACTGGTCTCATTCTTGGGCTCTTTGGGCGGTACGGGGAGATCATATGGGGTGAAATCTTTAATGTCGTCGTGGTCCCAATCCACATCCATCACCACCACCTCTCCTCCGTTCCTGGTCTTAACCTTGATATACCCTTCCTTATCTAGCAGTTTCAAGAACTTCGCAGCATTCTTGTGGCCAGATCTCTTCATCTGTAGAGACGGATGGGGGGCGGTATTCTGCAGCAGGTTGTGTGGAGGAAAGCTTGATGCTGGTGGGAGATACGGCAGTACGAGTGTGGATATAAACTGCGAGGAAGTGAGTGGGAAACTCAACGAAGTGAATTTTCCGGTGTCGAAATGATCAAACAGTCCAAACATTGCTGCTGCGTGGAATGCCTCATCAATTTCTAGACATCAATTAGCATCCAGCATCAAATAAACAAAACGAGCAAATGTCACGCAATTCAAACAAAGCAAACCTTTCACCGAAAGCTCCCTAACATCCTCCTGCCCGTCATCCGCATCATCATTACCAACCTCCACCTCCTTCCCTTTCCCCTTCGCACCGACATCTTCCAAACTCACCCCACCAACCCCCTCCTCCAAGCCCTCAACCCCACCATCATCCCCCAACCGCTCAGGGATCGCCCCTTCACCCCCCAATTTCCAAATCTCATCACCAACCCAATGCAATACCCTCACCGCCTTCCCCTTCTCCCCAGCAACCGCTTCAAGCGCACTAACATCCACCTCACAAACCCCCACAACCACCGGCACGCCCGGTCTCTCCAAACATGCAACCCCCACGATCCTCCCGACCTTCGCTTCCCCCGGAAACGGCCCGACGAGTCCCGGAATCATCAAATCCGCACCATCGCACAACCTCTCCATCACCGGCGCGTGTGTATGTACCACCGGCACGATACCGGGGTTCCGCCAGAGGGAGTACACGGTGGGGAATAGCTCCTCCGAGCCCATCTTTACCCACAGCGGAAGTGGAGGCTTATCGCTCGTTAGGTATATTACCCCGGTGATGGGCTTCAGGTCTGGTCCGTGGGTTGTAGAGATTTTCGCAGAATTTGAGGGGTCGGGGAGGAGGGCATTGCGTAGGGCGATTTCGCCGGCATTGGGGGGCGGTGGGCGGGATACTGCTGCTCCTGCTTCTGCATTCTCGATTGTAGCTTCACCCGATGCCTCCGTATCCGCTGGTGGTGGTGGTGGTGCGGGTGGGGGAGGCGGAGGCGTTAAATTGAATTCTTTGATGATCTGATTCGCGAGCTTGCGGCGGTCGGTGGATCGAAGAGGGGAGAGTTGTTTGACCTGTCACCAATCAAGACCGTTAGCTCCTCATAATGGCGAAGAGAGACGAGGAGAGGGGGGTAATTCACATTTGGCTTCTTTTTGAACATTCTCTATCTTATCTTCTATTCTCTGTCGTTGTTTGTCTGACGATCCTTTCGAATTTGGTGATGGGTTTAGCGGGGGGGGGTATGGATCTTCATTGCTGGAGCTTGTATCATGGCAAAGTATGGTGGGATGCGGGACGACACGTGACCTGCGTCACCAGAGTACGATAACTTTGTCGTTTGCTGCCAAGGGCCAGGGTTTGTGAAAAAAGGAAATATTTAAGGATTGACTTTGAAAGAGTATGATATCATACCAGCACGAGAACGGGTCGACACAACAGAGGGAGGTGCTTGGATAGCTAATTTTGACCACCTCGAGTAGCCCCGGAAAAACCCAGCCTCTTGTCAATCTGCAAGCAAAGGATCCATAGCAAGTCTGGGTTTCCGAGACCGTACATACCGGTACTGTATCATACTCGAGTAGAGCACCGGTATCTACAATAAGGGGAATCGCAAACTAAGTTAGGGGTAGGATTTCTCACACGTACGGCAAGATGCTGCTGGTAGTCCCGTAAAGCTAAATCGGTATCACAGCTCCCCAAACTATATGGTAACCCACATCGCCATACCAAACTCCACACCATATACCACCACAAACTATTAACCAAACCCACCCAAACAAAAACCCCCAAACACTAGATATATGGTAACCCCCCCGCCCCTTCACATAATCACATCCTCTCACTCGCCTTGCATCGGGCCTGCAACAATCCCCCCAAACAATGACCCAAAACGACCCAATATCACTATTACCATACGGTGCGATACCGCATCGACCACAACACTTTTTCCTGGAAATCCAAACTTCACATAGACCACCAATACTCTACCGTATATATCCCGCCCCACTTCTAGACCCTACCACCAACCACCCGTAGTACGCAAACGCTCGACCCGGCTGCCTGCATTGTACGTACCATCACACCCCCCACGATCGGAGAAATGCGCTAACCCCCGGAGCCTCCCAACTGATCAGTGGGGACGGGAGGAGGAAGCAAAGAAAGGTGTCATTTTCTCTCGATTCTTGTAAAACCCTCTACTCTCGGCTGCTCTTGCGAAAAGGAATTATGAAAGCGAGTCTTTAAGAAATGAACTGTTCAGGAAAAGAGATATTAAATAGCTGGCAAAAAAAAAAAAATGCGAAACCCAGGTCTGAGAAACCTAACCTAACCCTACCCTGCCCCGCTCCACCAAAGTAAAATTAATGAAAGGTATCCATACAAAAACCCCTCTAGCAGCTCTAAAAGCACGGAAATTTAAGCTAAGTAGTTAAGCCCCAAGCCCGAGCTATAGATGATATTCAAGATGCAGGGACGAAAACCCAGCAACAGTAAAATGAGTTCTCCGAAAGACAAAAGATAAAAACCCCCCCAACTCCAATTCTAACCAGTTCCGGTATCATTATACGAGCTCTCTATCTCCGAGAGTAATCCTTGTCCCTCACCCTCTACCTGCGCTCCTACTACCTCTAACTCATCCTTCTTCGGCGGCCATCGGTAGAATTGTAACCCAACGATGGCATCCATGATAACCACGCTCCAGGCCCCCAAGAAGAACGGGAGTGTTCTGCTCCACCATTCATCTGCGACACTGCCGTCCGGGCCTGCAAGCCCACCGCCCCCGTAGGCGGGATAGTCGTTCCAACCAAGTGGGTTAATGATCAGACTTGTGGAATAGAAGAAATTTCCCGAGAAAGCGGCCATGAAGAGGATTGGTGAGAGGCCGTCGGTTGATTTGCGGGAATGGTTCTTCAAGATTTGGGGGATTCGGGAGGAGAAATATCTGTGTCGGGGTTAGGGTCGATACCTGGAGGAATGCAGGGCTTGGATCACTAACAGTATGCAACTTGTCCAGCTCAAGACCTGGCCTATATCAATCCCTGCGAGAGGGGTCTGGGTTCCTATAGGTGCGGCATGTGCGCGGGATGAAAGCAATGCCAATGACCCAAAGACTATAGTCGGAAAGCTACGGTTGTCGCGATGTGTCCTTGCTACTCTATCCCTCGATCCATCGAGTTTAGGATTCTGCGATGTTTGTTAGACGGGTATAACCCCGGAAATATCGGAGCTAGTAATTCAAACCTGATTGGTCCCATAGCTGTATAGGGACGGGGTTCGGGTATTATCCCCCCCAACCTCGCTCTCACTTTTCTTAATCAAGGGAGCACGTCGATCAAGCCTTTCCGACCCGAATCCATAGTAGTAAAGTTGGAACACCAAGACCGTGTCTATTAGAACGTAATATGCGGCTATAGCAATCTGAAAAGGTTGCTGCTGGAGGAGTACTGCACCCGTAAAATTGCCTGTTTCCAAAAGTTAGGGGCCAATTCCCTCAACCCTCCATGAGAACTTTCAGCCAAACGTATAGGAACTACTTACATATATCACCAGCCAGCCAAATCGCCATAAATGCCCACGACAAGCCTTTCACCGACTGATTGAGGTAGTTTTTATGTACCTGTGGTATCTGGGCACACAGCCAAGACATCATCGATAATGTTCCGAAAACCGTTGAGACCAAACTTATAGCTGAAGGGATACATGTCCCGAAGGCGGAGGAAACAGCAGTAAGGAAAGCCCCTTGGGGCTCACAATGGGGCGGTAACATAGCTGCCTAAAAGCGACAAATCTCTCGAAATCCAACTACAATCGACGACAAATTCTCGCACCGTGTATCGCACCTGGTCCCTTCGATAGTATAGTAGCCAAACACCCGAACTGGCTAGCTATATAGCGAGCAAATTATAGATTCAAGTCCCGGCGGCACTGAACGGGGAAAACACTCGTGATTCTCCTGTGATGCCCCAAATCTAGATGTTCAAACCGCCGGAGCAGATAAAGGTGAAAAGGAAGCCGAAATTTCCAGAGGTAGGCAAATACCTTGAAGATGAAAAATAGAAAGGAGCGAGCGACGAAAAACCACCGTGAACCGACAACAGGCGACGCCGAACCCCGCGGATAATGTCCAATCCGACGGGATCCGATCTAACAAAGAGGGGTAAACAGCCAAAGCCTACAGCTGCAAAGATGCAAAGTGCAAGATGCAGGCTCTCTCCGGAAGCTAAATCCACCGCAGTGTTAGAATTCAAACTTTTGAAAGCGCGCGCTGAAACATAAAAAGGGATTCTACCAGCGTTTTTCTATTCCCTAGTAGAAAAGGACCCTAGCTTCTAGGGACCTATTTTACGTAAAAAGCTCGAACACGAGACAGGGTCCTCAGGAAATAGTACACGGGGCTCAAAAATCCTCTTTCTAACTAACGAGCAGGGGATTAGCTCATGATATACCGGTATGAGGACGCGGTGGGGGGAGGCCCCACGAGACAACCCCAACGACTTGATTCCCGGGAGTCACGGTAAGGACACGCACCGCAAGGGTCTCAGCTCTAGCGGCCCTGGGCGAAGTCCCGAAAAGGTCAATCTGTCTCGTGGCGCGAGACCACGGAGGCGAAGACGAGCAGATACAAACTACAGAAGGCGTACCGGCAGTCGCACTGCTTCTTATGCACACCGATCCCGTGCACGTCTCACCACCGAGACCGAAGCGATTATACGGAGTCTTGGATGCAGAACAAGATCAATAGAGCACAATAAGTGGGGGGAGGATAGAAATAAAAGTGTATGGCATGAATGGGGGAAATGGGGAGGGAGGGATGGGAAGATGGGCTACGAGCAAGGGGGGAGCGGAGGATTAGATAGTCAATCAAACAGTACAATCAGCATATCGCAGATAAGAGACCGGTCAACATCTCACCCTGTAAACCCTAGGCAGCTTCCAGGAATCATCATCGCGACAGAGTTCTCAATGGTAATAAGGGGAGAGCTCAGCTGCATGGCTAAATGTGGACATGGATAGTTGTGTACGGTACGGGCGCGAGTGTGTTGGTGTGTGAGGATGGAAATTGTGAGTGCGTCTGCCAGTATCTGGCTCCAAGTTCCACTGATAAGGCACTCATAACGTCACCCATACTACTGCGGTAAGCGAATATTGAATCACCACGAACATAGCCATCACCGCCGGTGCCCCCCCCCCCCCTTTTTTTTTTCTTTTTCTCTTTTTGTAGGATCCCACAATAGAAATAGGCCTCGAATCATGTTCTTCTCTCGCGTGCAAAATTCTCCGGTCCATATCATACCACACTGGTTTTGTAGAAAGAGCGCAAGGTTGATTTTCACGACAGAAATCCGTCACGTTTGGGGTTTTTAACCGGGAGCGATCTCCCTCCCACCTTCCTTCGGTAGACTACCGGTACCAGTACTCGAGTACTCGAGTACGGGGGGGTACCTGTATTCCTCGGAGATCAGTTGACAAAATAATTTCAAGGGCAGTAAAGGCTAGTCTGAAAGATTATCTATCTCCCTGCTAGTCGACCCCCATCGAGTTATGGTTTCGACCACGAGCGATCTGATTGGTGCGGGGCATCCCGGTCCTGCCGATCCAGCCATGCGAACCTTGTGCTTCGCTCCGATTCCCCCCGCATTTAAGATTATGGAAGGCTCGATGGCACAAACATGCTCCACACTCGACGGTGTCTTGAACACTTTTGAAGAATCTTGGAAGGAGGAAATGACGAACCACTGATCAAACGGGCCACCAGTTGAGATATCGCGAACCGGACCGAATCTACAGTACTCGAGTACGGTACCGGTACCATCTTGTTGTTACCGGAGCACCGGGACCTGCAGGGTGGTGCGGCCCAAGGATGTGCTCCATGGGGTCATCCATTACTCGAGCACCGTACTCAAGTGGCTGATTCGGAGGGAATGCTGGTAAGCCTCAGGTCCCATTGTCTGGGCGCTCGTTACAGCGCACGAGACCATCCCTTTCGATTGTGCGAAAGGCCTTGAAGGGTGAATACTGTAGTTCCACGCTTCATTGTTTGATGATGATAGCGGTACGCTAGATAAATCCACCATGGTGGGTATTGGAGTAACTTAAAACACCTCGTGATCATGCGAGCATTCCAATAATGAAAAGTCTGTCACACTTGGCGCACATGGTGGTCTTCTGATTCCGAGAGCGAGGAGAATAATCTCGTTGAGAGCCAGACCATCAAACCACGATTCCTGGCAAGCAAGCGAGGGTGTGCGAATTTGGCATGCGCCAATGGAGTCAAACGGTGGGGGTATGTGAAATATCTCTTGATTTCAAAACACTTGCACAAATACAATGCTGCGTCCTACCGGTAGAGGAAAAAAAGGATCCCGCGAGCGCGAGTACTCGTCAGATTAGTGGCGCAAAAGGCGGCGGTGATAACATGGTGCTCACATTCAGCCTGCACACACTCGCACCTACAGTAGACGTAGACTACCGGTATGATACAGTCCTGGAGGCTATGCCTTCGTGAAACCCTGAGACCTGTGAGATACGATGCCGGGAACAGCAACAAAAGTACCACGCCAAACACCGCAGCAGGACCGAAAATATTGGTATCTTGTCGCTTACTTTTTGTGATAAAGTTGGCAGACAGGATTGAAGACGATATATATATATATATACATTAGACTTAAAGATGAATTCCTCACTTGGGCTATCAAACTATATGGTGGCAAAGGGAAAAAAAAAAACCTCTTTTATATAAAATTCATCATACGTCCATAACCACTCACATGAAGCAATACCATACGGTACCGAGGAAAACCCTCTATTAGTAATACATTGTCTTGTGTGTTCATCACATACAAGAGCCCGCCCAAAGAATAACTATTTTCAGTACTGCACTCGAGCGCAATACAAGTATGATGCCGGTATGATACAGGATACAAGTACGGGTCTATACAGTCCCCAACGGGGCTGGGGCCGTGACGAATACCAGGCCGTGACGAACATGGATCAGGCTTTTTTTTTTTTTTTTTTTTTGGTTACCCTACTTTAACAGGTTCACTTTGTTTTCCTCCTTTTCGTCACGGCCTGGCGGACTACCGTATCCGTCACGGCCCCGTTGGTAACGGTAGTGACCGACCAAGCTGAGAATTAATTTTGCCGTTGCAGTGCAGATCAGATTATTTAAAATAAATAATTCCCTCGAGACCGCACTGCACATCCAACAATCCCTCAAATCTGGCGGCTCTTAATCCCGAAGCTTATCTCGATACTTATCTCGATACCACCTTATCCAACCGTTATCTTTCTTCACGCAGCCAGCCAGCCAGCCAGCCGGCATCGTGATTGTTGACTTGTCAGATTGTGTTCCTGCGCTCTGACGATCAGTCCTTCAAACGACCTGTGAAATGTTTATTGCGAGGGCTTGCAGCTTGAGCACTGCATGGCGCAGCACTTTATGCGGCCCAGATTGTTGAAACATATGGTAGGAAAGGGTTGGGAAGACGCACGGCACGATCGGGAATCCTTTGTCCATCGTTGCTATCATACCACTGTACTCGAGTATACAAAATCCACCTCGGTATCTTGGCACAGATAAACGATTGCTCCGATAAGCCATTTTTGTTACAGTGGATTGACCATTACGGTACGTACTGGTGAGCCAGTACCGGTATTACACAGTGCTCGAGTACACTCCCGCCCGAAAAATCCTCCAACCACTACCGGTAGTCTACGAACCGGCACGGCATCCGCACATTCAATCGTGGCTGCTCTCTCTGGCTGGTGCTGACATGCCTTGGCAGCCACAGCTACGGATGTGAGCCAGTGCGGTCAGGAAGAATTTTTAGCCGGGAGTGTATGAGCATCACCGGTAGTCTATACCCGAGTAGAGCCTACCGGCACTGCGCATTTCCCCGGAATCCCGTGTCCGTCGGAATTCCGGTACCATACGCGTACGAGTATGGTATCATACACAAATTGCCACGACTTATGGAGGAGAGGCCCGAAATAAGCCTCCCGGGCTTACTGTGCTCACGGCTTTAACCAACCTAGCACGGGAGCTTAACTACGAGATCATCACTATAAGTTAAGTGTCTATAACTCCAACAAGGACCGAGGAATCTACTCAACTACACCTCAAAAATACCTCCTGCAACTAACTGAATTCTACCCAAAAAATTGTTACACGATGGTCAATATCACTTCTATTCGGTCTGCCAATGCAGATTTTGCCAGCCTACCGCTAGCAAAGGGGTTGGTTGCGGTGTTTGGTTGGGTTATTCCTTCCCGAGTCTTTAGGAGCTACTCGCATACTAACCTGAATCGATTGAGAATAGTTGGAGCTACAGCTGGTATCGGTGAGAGTGCTCTGAGAACCTTCGTATCAAATACAGTGGACCCGACCGTTTACTTTGTTGGCCGGTATGGGAACTTTACACCGAATTCACACTTCCTCCCACTCAAACTATGCTAACTCCCTATCACGCATGCCAGTTCGGAATCCGCTGGCAGCAAGATAACAGCAGACCTACAAGCCCTTAACCCATCTTCCAGAATCCAATTCCTCCAGGCAGACACAACCCTCCTATCCACCGTCGACAAGATCACCAACCAAATTGCTACCTCGGAAAAGAAACTGAACCTCCTCTTCATGTCCCCGGGCTACATGACGATGCAAAGTCGCGATGAATCACCGGAAGGCATCGACCGCAAAATGGCTATCTCCTACTACGCCCGCATGCGCTTCGCCCTGAACCTCCTGCCCCTCCTGTCAACCTCCGAACCGGCCCGGGTGATCAGTGTGCTGAGCCCCGGCACCGAGGGCGTCCTCGACATGAAAGACCTCGGCCTTGCGGCACCAGGGTCTTTCAGCTTAGCGGCTGCAGCGAGGCACACGGTAACAATGACTTCACTGACATTCGAGCACTTGTCCAGACAGTACCCTAACATCGGTTGGATTCATGCAACGCCCGGGTTCGTTATCACAGGACTAGCTAGAGGGTTGCCCGCCCCGCTGAGAATATTGTTGAAGATCACGGAGCCGCTGCAGAAATGCCTCAGCACGCCTATTGGCGATTCGGGGCAGGGGTTTTTCTACTTGAGCACGCAGGAGAAGTTTGCGAAGGGATTATGGCTGGTCGATTGGAAGGGGGAGAGTGCCGACGGCCGGATTGTAGAGGGGAAGAACCAGCGAGCCGACAGTGGGGCTCAGTGGTGGGGGGATGACAAGGTGGAAGCGGTGTGGAAACATACCGAGGGGGTTATGGCCAGTGTCAAGAAGTAGATTCGGGTTTAATGGTGTTGGTATTGATCCCGTTTATGGTGTTTGTTCATATTAGTTTTGGCAACCCGACGATACATATCGGGCCTTGTTAAAAACTTGTTAATCGGTTGGCCGAGGACATGCTACCACAATGTTCAAATCTCTCTCTCTCTCTCTTACTCCCAGCTCGGCTTTCCACTCGAGTGACTGATTGTGCGTAGTGAGGGCCCCCCATTACCCCAAGGGGATTCAATCAGTCCACCCGAGGGAAGAGGCTGAGCAAAATTATATATATAAATTTAAAGAATAAATCTATTATAACACCTTTATCTTTATAAGTATGCCCACACATAAAAAATACATAAACTTAGATATCAAGAATGGCAGCGTTTAGCCATCAAACGGATGAGGAGAGCCATGAGCAAAGGAGAAAAAAAAGGAAACGCTGGAAATGGTATAGCCAAACCGAGTATCGCAAGAGAAATGCAACGGGGAAAGGAAAGATCAGACCACACTACCCCCATAAAACTATTCACAAGAACGCCTTGCCGGGGCCAAAACTATCTAATATCTAACATCCGATATCTAATATCTAATCAGCCCTAGCCTTAGCCTTAGCTCTAGCAGCTTCCCTCTCCTTGAGCCTTCGCTCCTCCGACTCGACCATATCTACATTAGCAGTTAGCTATCGTACGATGATGATGATCCACCAACCAACCAGACAAAGAAAACAAACCTTTCCACAGATCCTCCCCGGAGTAACTCTCATGGTGTATCCTCTTCTCAATCATATGCCTATGCTCCGGGTCCTCGGGATCGACAACGAGCACCGTCTCAAACTTCCCCTTGCCACTCCTGGCATCCGCGACCTCGAACCCGGCGCTAGCAATGAGCAGGGCAAGGGTGAGGCCCTGGGCGTACATCCTCGCTTGGACCAGCTTCTGGCTGGTGGTGAGGTACCTGTTGCGACTGACGAGCCCCAAGCTGACGGCCATGCTAGCCACCCAGCCCGCCGTGACGATGGGGTACCGATTCTCGCGGCCAAAGTCCTTGAACCTCTCCCACCCCGTCCTGTTGGCCCTGGCCATGGCGAGGGCGCGCGCCGTCGAGTCCTTGTACTCGCGGAGCTCGTTGTGGCGGGAGGCCTCGTAGCCGCGGGAGTAGACGTCGGCGTTGATGATGGCGGCGAAGGTGCCCGAGCTGGTGACGAAGAAGGCCTTCAGCGGGAGTGTGAGGCTGCGGAAGAATTGCCAGCGGCGGTTAAGGACCGCTGCAGCACCGAGGCCCACTCCTAGCCCCACCAGGCCGCCAGAGATTCCGCCCTTGAGGACGGCAGCGTAGTGCTCTTTGGATTTTGTAAAAAGTAGGTTTAGAATTGCATTTGGAATGGGACAACAACAACAACAACAATGGGTAAGGTTGGCTCACCTCCTTCTTCCTCCTTCGTGAGAACCTTCATGCTGCGGTTTTTTTTGTTTTGGGGGGGGGGGGGGGGAGGGGAGGACTCTTTTGAGGTGCGATGGTTTGTTTAAAGAAGAAGGAAGGTTGTGAGTGAGAGGAAGTGGTGGTTAACTTGGCTCGAAACGTGTTATCGCAATGACGACAATAGGTTTATCGGTCAGAACAGGACAAGGATGCTGTAAACCACAACAAACTCGACCGGATATCGAATCGCTTCACACACACAACGGGAGGGAAATTCCTTGGAGCACAAAGATGTCAATTATGATGGTGAAAAAAATGAAAAAACTGACGAGAAATCGAAAGTTTTTATCTCTCTTTTTCGAGTGTCGGGGAACCATCGGATGAGTGGCAACAAGGTCACTGACTAATAAGTGGCATGACCGAAATAGAAAAAATGAACTCGGATGGAATCGGAATTACTGCTGTATCGGCACAGTAGGTCTATCATTCATAAGCAATGCTTTACTTGCATTCCCAAATTTTACTCGGTGGGAAAAGCTTCTCCAGCTTCTCCGGAATCTCATGATGCTACTTGTACAAGTGCCTCGCAGCCGAATACCATATGCCCATATGCTCTAACAAGCATCGTACTCGTGAAAAAGTGACTTTGTGACGTAGGCTCACCGACTCCGAAAACCTACCGGTACTTACCGGCCTGTCGGCGACCTCCGACTTTTCGGGCCCGGAATAACAAATTTCCGTCACATTTCCAATATCAATTGAGGTCATCACACAAGTGAGATTTATACAAATCCTGCATCTGGGCCATTGGCGCCAGAAGCTTTAGCCTACCCGCAGGAAGAGATTTACTAGACCTCTAATGTTCGCAAAGAGTAATAATTTCCCTCCTCTACCAATACCATCATGCGGCTACCAACAGAAGATAGGTAAGTAGGTAGGTGCTGTACTGTACAAGTACTAATGCCCAAGAGCCAAAAGGAGTCTTGGATTTTGGACATATATCATCCGTCCTACACGACTCGGTTTAAAATGCGAAGAAAAAAAAAATGAGATCAGAAGAGTAAAGAATCACGGACTCAAACCGCCCAAAAAAAAAAACAAAAAAAAACGCAAAAACACAGGCGGGTAAGGAAGCGGAATAGCGAAAGAAAAAAACTGTTTGCGCCCCAACAAAACACCGCGATTCAGAATTACGACAATGGAAGGAGAGGAAGCAAAAAAAAAAAAAAAAAAAGACATCGCGCTGTTATCGTTGGCATGAGCAAACAAGTGATCCATCAATAAATCGAAATCATCCACCCGTCACACAATTTGTCGCTGATAGGAATGAAATGGTGGTTTTTCGGCGTCATGGCTAACTAACCAAGAGGGATAAACGGAAGGAGGAAAAGAAGAAAAACCCATATTTTTTTCCCACCTGGGGAGTGGAAAAAGACGTTGAATATAACAGAACAGGCAACAAGGATAATAAATAAGAGGGAAAGGAAAAGAGGAAACACCCAACCGTGTCTATCTGGTAACCCGTGGATTGGTGGGTGTATGGCGGTGGGGTGGCGATCGTGGGGTTGGGTCATAGTTTGGGTTGGGCAGTTGGTTAGACTTCTATCGTGAAGTGTGAGATTTGCGAGTAGTAGCTGCTGACGGCGAGTTCTAGAATGTAGGTATCGTTGAATACGTCATGCCTAATTCAAAGTCAGCGCCTTGTGGGAAAGGATGGGAGGGGAAGGTACCCATCGAAACCGCCCATTACAAACAATCTACTATCATGCAGTACCGCGCCATGATATCCCCGGCCACTAGGTGGCATCCCGTAGACTTTTCTCTTGTCCCATTGCATCGTCACTATTAATGTTAGCTCATGCTCTGCCTCAGGCCAATTTACCTTGCTGGGTGGAGAAAATACCAAGATTCAATAACAAGACTTCACTAGAGTACTCCACACCATCGTGCCCCCCAACAACGAATAGGTAGCTCCCAACGATCGTCGCGGTATGACTGAGGCGCGGATAACTAGTCTTGATGGTAACGCACTTCCAAATATTCGTTTCCAGGTCGAAAACCCACACATCCCGAAAGCACTCGTCGCCGTCACTCCCCCCAAAGACGATCAATTTCGATCCCACCATATTCGCGGTATGGTACCCCCTCGCCGCCGGTCGTGCTTGGTGCTGCAGACTCTCTGCTCGGGTGGATGGGCGCCCATCGATGCTTAGGGAAGTTGTCGATCCACCGGGGCGGGGCGGGGCGGACACTAGTTTCCAAGAAGGCTTAGTCAAGTCCGAAACGTCCAGCCTCCATACATCGTTCAGGGCCCGGACACCGTCGCCTCCGCCAAATACATAGATCCCGTTCTTGTGCAGACAAGCGGTGTGGGCTCGCCGTCGAGAAGGTTGTTGGCCACCGGCTAATTTTGGTCTGGTGTAGCGGTTTGTCACGGTGTCGAAGACGTAGATATCATTGTAGTATGTTGGTCCATCTCCACCGCCAAATATCACTAACTTTTTGTTGACAGCTGTAGTAGTCATTGCTCTTAGTGGCGGTGGCATTTCACCGTAGACTGCGGGCTTGGACCAGGACATTGAATCTACACTTGATTAATTTTGGGGTTTCCTGGGGAATATCAAATGCACTTGTGATCCTACCTGCGTCAAAAACATGGAGATCATTAAAACATGTTCGCACATCACATCCTCCGAAAACATATACGCTGCTCCCTACTAATGTGCAGGTATGTGCTCTTAATGGCATGCTATCCTGTCCATGGGTTGGAGCCTTGTACCAATACATACCACTGGCAGGAGCTGGGGCCACAGAAGGTGCACTTCTGGGATCTGGGAGTGGAGGTTCAAGGCTGGGCGGGTGTCGTGGCCTATTCTTCGCACTAGCCGCATATGCTGCTAATGATACTTTGGAGGACTCTTTTCGGTCTCGGGATGAAAGACTTTTCTGTGATCTAGATGTATTCACTGGAGTAGTTGTTGATGCAGGTGGATTTTTGAGAGTGTATGAAGGAGCAGTAGCGACTGAAGACGTACTATCTGAACGAGCTACCATAGAATTCAATGCTGTTGCTGAGATTGATCGAGTCTTCTGCCCTGTGATAGATCCGGACGGGCTGGCCAATGAAGACAGCCGAGACCCTGGAGATCCCGGGGTTGTGGCTGGATTGGGGACCTCAAGTCCACCATTTTGTTTATTTCTAACAGAAAGGCTGGCATACTTTAGTGGCGAAGCAGTAGCGGAACGCGCCGGCGGCACTGTTTGCGGTCTTGAAGACGATTGCCTCTCTGATGTTGAATTCGCAGACGTACTACTAGCAGAACCGCCCTTATCTGCCCAACTCTGCAAATCTAGGGGTGCTGGTACCATTTGTGTCTTAGAACCACGTCTCTTCGAGTGGGAAAACGAAATGGTTTGGGGTAATCCTGATGTACCTGATGTTGAGCTGCGGGACCTTGCAGATTTCAATGAAGACGATGTAGATGCCTCATCTGACGATGAGGTGTATCCCTGAACCGTCGAAGCTGCCGCCGACATCGATGACTCTCTTTTAGAGTCAGCTGCTGAACCAGCCGGAATGCCCAATTGATCTGTCGCTAAAGCAACCCCCTGTTCCAATTCCTCCGCCAAAGCAATGCTCCCCCCGCCATCATCCTCTTTACTTCCCGGCGATGGGGGCCTAATAATCCTCCTAGAATCCGATATCTTCCTTGTTATTCCCGGCATCCTTCTCATTCCAACCTCAGTGGCAACTTTACTAGCCTGCCCATCCTCAGCCCGATATTCCAACGCATCTACAGCCCCAAATCGATCGTCCTCCTCCCGCATTTCCTCGTCAGACATGATTTTCCTACTAGAAACCGATCTACCTGGTTCGAATACCGGGGCCATGGGCGATTCCCTCATCTGCCCCTCCCTTGCCACACCCAACCCTGTTGTCGGTTGGGGAAACCCCCGCGCAACCATATCAGTGTAAGAATCATGCCTCGATAAGCTCCCCTTGTAGCTACTGCTTGCTGAGCTTGTGGATGCTATTGTAGCTATAGAAGCGGATGAGCTGAGAATTGGGGGTACCCTAATATGGTTTGTAGCCCCTGCGGCTGTAGCAGATGACGACCGGTTTCTCGACTTTGACCCATTACTAGTGCCTTTCGACGAAGATGTACCTTGCTGCAATGACGGGCGCCTTCTGTGCAGAGTAGGGATCGCAAAGATGTCAGTGAGTGAATCTGATAAACGCTTCTTGATTGTGTGAGTATGGAAAGAGGAGACAGCAGTGATGCCAGTAGGTGTTGGAGGTGGCGTATCGGGGTCGAAGCGGGTCCCATAGTATGTGGGGCTGGAGGAAGGGATTGGTGAAAGAGTGGGACGGAAGCCCCCTACGTCTCGAGCCATGGTGACCCGAGCAAAAGGGGAAGAGCAAGAGTGAGTGAGGGGGAGGAGTGTGATGATAGTGACGGCGATGGTTGTTGTCGATGGATAATTGTCGATTCAATCCCCCCGAGGACCGCCGCTACTGGCTGCTCTGGACTCTCGCTCCAAAATGAACAAACTTGCTCCACTCCTCACTCTCCTTATCCTGTCCGCGCACTGATACCGGCAGGCCGATGGACGCTTGCTCGCTCACCACTGGCACTCACTCACTCACTGACTCCTCTCTCCTCCTCCTCTTCTTCTCTCTGAAGCCACGCAATCAAGTATTGGGAACCGGACCTGCAAATGAAAGGTGGAGGAAAGGAAACTTGGACACACCTTCCATTCGAGTCAACCAACGCTGCCACTGCAGGAGATCCCATCCCCAGGAGAGCCGCATAATCAGCCATTCCCGCGCAGTGCTCTTCCACCTCTTGTCTATCTGTCCCTGGCAGGCTTCCAGAATTCCTTCCAGCCGGGATCAGCTATACGGAAGAGAGTAAGGACGATTCTTGCACTGTTCCTGTGGGAACCCGAGAAAGGCTCGCAAATCACGAATAGGGCCAATTACACTTTAGGAGACCAGGCCTCACTCTATTGACGGTTCGCCAGAAAGGAAATCCCGCGTGGGTTTGATTGTGGCCCTGCAGGTCTGTGCTTGGGCAAGTGCAGCAGCCCCCGTTGGCAGCGACAGACGGTCGGAGTAGCAGCGGAGCAGCAAAGCGTTCGAGCGATGACAGCTGTCTAGGTCTCCGGGACGGTGATAATCTCCCGCTGTTTGGACCTTGGTACGAACTCCCCCTTTTTTTTTTTTTTCCCTTTTACCCTCTTTACTGAGCGGGTTAGGGTGACTAGGGAAGCGGGTGTGATAGGGAAAATAGTAACACGATACAGCGATGTTCGGTTCCAATCCAGAAGCGGAGCTTCCAACCTCTTGCCCAGTCTCTTTCTTCTCCCTGCTATTCAAATCTCCCGATATGTTGGATGATAATCGTTGAGTCGTTAGTGTGCCGTCAGTTTGTCGCTCCGGGTTGCTTTGCTACAAGTTACTGACCTGGGCTTTTTGGCCTGCCCCGGATGGGAATCCTGCGGCTCCGTCCTGCAGCACGTTATTGTGTGTGATGTGTGGTGTGTGCGAGAGTTCCCCTTCCTTCCCTCACTTTCTTAGACCTTCCCTTCTCTCAACCTTTCTTACCCTTTCTCCCTCTTCCTACTCCCAATGCACCCCCCCTTTCCCCCGGTACGTCTCTCCCGTAACCCTACGAAAAAGCTGGGAAGAGGTCACTCTCGGCAATGGAACAGAAAACTCCTGTATGGTAGAAACGATGAGAAACAAAAAACAAAAAAAGGTAGTAAATGGGGTATGATAATAAAAATAATAATAATTGGGACTCCCCGTTATCTCAAATGACAAAAGGCCACCCCCAGAATTGGCCGATGAAATCGAACGGCCTGAGCGGGACGGCTAGTAATACCGGACTTTGGTGATTGAGACTTGACTTTATTGGTGGTTGGAGCTACTTCTCACAGGAGCGATGGTACAGATAACCAATCGATCCTTTCTCCTCCTCTCTCTCCTCTTCCCTCTCTTCAGGCTCTCTTCCTCGAAACGGTTCAGAATACAGCTTCCTGCCCCTGAATCTTCGTCACTGTGATGAGTAAAGAGCGGAAGCCTGCCGGAAGCTTCCTTGAGCAGACAGGTAAAAAAAAAAAAAAGGTAATAAAAATAATGAATAAATGAACAATGACAATTGTAATAATAAATCAATGAATCAATACAAGTACTCAGGGGCGATAATCGGAATTAATCCCCGGTGTCTGCGCCGCCCAAACCCCCAAGTCTTTCTTTCTTGATGGTGGTGGTCCTTGCACCCGTTTCGGGTTTAGTACTGTACTCGAGTACTATACCCGTACTTTCAGTCAGTCCGGCTGGACAAGCAGGCAAGCAATGGTTTCCCCTTCTTTCGCTGGGGTTCGCGGTGAGGAGGAATGCCCCGCGTGGCGTGCTAGAGCATTGACTTTGATTGATAATCTGGTAGAGCCTGTACTCGAGTACGAGTACCGTACCGTAGGTTAAAGTCTGATACGGTAGTGTCACTATAATATTTGGGCGGGGGGGGGGGTGGGATCATGTGTGCTACGGTTTTATAGAGCAGTTGGGTTGAGTTGAGTTTGGATTGAAAGGGGAGACGGTTGTTGAGAATCGCGGTGACTGGGTATTGGGTATGGTACTTGGATAGGAATCAAACCCTCGGAGAGGGAAGGATGGTCTATTCTACTGTACTGTGCTCTAGTATAGTCTAGTCGAATGAGGTTCACAGTCTCATGTGCCATGCTGCGCTAGCAATTTGAATATCATACCGGTATCACAGCTACCGGAAGGTCCCCCCTCTCTCTCTACCCGAGTATAACCTACAAGTACTTCCACCCTAGCCCACCTCGACTGCCGCACTGTATCTTCTAACTACGGTATAGTACTAATCCTCACTCCCTCCCTCCCTTTCACAGCCTCATCTCATCTTACTCTACAAGTCAGTTCCATACCGCAAGTACGAGTACCGGTACTGTGCTCGAATACACGTGGAATATGCTTGCTCATTGGAATTCCCCCCTCCGGGATAGGGGTACAACAAACTCAGCTCCCTCCACGGTTGAGACAGAAGAGAGATACACACCGCCCTGCTACGAAAGGCAACTACAACGTCCTAGCACATCTCCTGCATTCGAGAACTGCGTACTTACGGTATCATACTAGCCACAGCGGCTGAAGAAGAAACACTTCACCTTCCTTGCTTGCTTAGCAATGATGACTTTTTCTTTCCCTTCAAGAAATGAGGTGCGGTCCAACAGCCCTCATCTGTTGTGGACGAGCTCTAGAAATACATCTACCTCCGGCGAAGTAACGGGAGAGTCACCATAGGAAGAAGGAGATGGAGAGAAATGAGTCTCTCTTTCTGCCTTGACTTAAGCCTTACATTTATAGGGGCAAAGGAAGGATGATCCATTATGATATACGAACAAATCTGGAGCCATGACGTTAACAATATATACCGGTAATACTCAGGACTCCATGCATCATACTACCGCAGCACGGTACCGTACCGGTATTCCAGGCAGAAGGTACTACTGTATTGTAGTTGTACATGGGATGAACCAGTGTTCGTTAGGTGGAGAACAAATACCATACAAATCAACAATTCCATGCTCTGCTTACCGGTACTCCACCCTGATTTTGTGATACCCTATGGGATGGGATTCATATACCGGTATACGCGGCCCGACCCCGTACAGCATACTGGTAGGTTTAACGTTAATAATCCTTTTGTGTAAGCTCAAGCTAGGAGGGAGATAGCTGTGCAAGGCACCGTGCTCAAGTCTCCGGGTTGGAGTCACATTTTTTTTCTCGGTGCACCAGAGCCCAGACCACCGCCAAAAGAAATGCAGTGTCAGGCTGGCCATTTGTATGATTGGTAAATTGATCCGATGAAAGTTCCGATATCCCGTTCACCCCGGATAGTCACTTGTATAGTGATGGTTCCCATCGTGTTACTCCTGCTCAGAATCCCTTGTTAATCACACGTGGGAGCGGTAAAATGAACGTCCTCACAGAACAACGATATGCGGTGCTGTGGACCTAAAGAGTTCGTAAGGTCATAGCGCTATCGCTTAATCTATACATCGCTCAGCTTATCATCCTCACCCTCCCATCATTGCCACTGGTCTCCCATCCCCTACCTCACGGCGCCTTGCAATATCTCAACCCACCGGTCTATGCTCCATCCACAACAAAGCCCAACCCAAACGGTACAGCACCGCTTAGTGCAGTACCGGTGCAGCTTTCACCGCCCAAACCAAGTCAAACCAAACTAGCCCTTCCAGTAAATTTTCTAGAAAAGGAGAGAGAATTCAGCCCCTCATCTAACCTGACCTAGTTATGCACATAAACGCTGGCAAAACCGGCCGACTGACCGACCATGGGGATACCGTACTCGAGTACGATACACAGACAAGTCGCACGGTGCAAGCACAGTGTGGTGCCTGAGCCTACAGCACCGTTCTCGAGTGTTGTATTTGCACTTGCAAGGACAAGGAGTGCAGTTTGTTTTATGCCATGTCGGCACATCTTGTGTGGCACAGATTTCTTCGGTAAATTAGAGAAGAGCCTGGCCGTTCAGGAAGGATGCTGGTGATGATGTACGAGATGGAGGAGCGGGATCTTCTCCACTACTCGTAGGAGCGTACTGGCAATTTATTGTAAACAGGCAGGCACAGTACCGGTACTCGTACTAGCATCCTCTCGTGCGGTATGTGTGATATGTATGTTTTCTTCCGAGGCTTCAACCCCGATCGACGGGTCGCCACCTGCGCCAAGCTAAGGCAGCCTCGGGTCCGTACTCTAGGAGTGGCTGGACTGGACCGTGCTGCACGGTGCTTGCTGATGGATGCGGTTGCTGTGTCACCTCACGTATGATGCTGAAGATGCCGTGAGTGGTCTGCGGTAACTACAAGCGCGGTATCAGACGCACAAAATCCTCCGGTAGCTCGGGCCAACGTGAGGATATATGATGCAGTATTCTTAGAGTGTTAGGCATAATAAAGTGCGGTACCTGTATGATACTTGTAGGGTAATTAGAACCTTACTACGGTACGCCAGTTGCCTAAGGGTAAAAAAAGAAGAGGGGAGAGAACAGGTGGAAGAAACAAGTCCTCTAAGCCTTTCACCCGTTACCTTAGTCTTCTCACACCGTATAAGCGGTAGGCAGGGTATTAAGAAGCCAACATACGGTAAATTTATCACTGTACTACGATAGTGATAAATGTTCGTGATAATGTTTACCCCCCCCCGTCAGGCTTCATCTTTCCCTCTCCCTCGGTGCTCGGTGGATAGGTCACCTTGTCACAAGTTATATTTAAGCCGCGTGGAGCAACTTATATTTCCTCACAGCAGCCTCTTTTGCCCAATTGCCCTTTCCCCTTGGAAGAAGAAATTGGGGGGAGGGGGGGGGTCCAGTCCAGTAAGGGGTGTTTAAACCTTTCCTCCCTTTCCCCTTCTTATTTTCTTTCCCCCTCCTTCCCCTCCCAGTGGCTCGAGCCCAGACTGGCGATCCAAGCACAAATACCTAGGGCTCTAGGTGTTGGGTTCAAGGCCCTTCCGAAGCCTTACGACCTTACTCGAGTACCGGTACTCGTATGATACAGTGCCAGACACCTGGGAATTGCCCTCTTGTTCCCTTCGGTTTGCTCAGCAGCACACGGGAAAGCCGGTGCCTTGGCACAAACCCATGTGTGTTCCCTTGCCTGAAAACGCCCACCCTACCGTTCTCAATCAATGCTCACTCGATAAAAGAGAACTAGAGTCTATATAATTGAAGAGGGGCTAATCCTAAGTAGTTCTGTGGAGTTCATTTCTCTGTTGGTTGTTGATTTTCGCTGTGGGGAGGGTATCGTGTGTTTTTAGACGCCCGGCACCTCATAGTGAAAGTGAGCTCCTCCCCTTACTTGGCTCACTCTCGGGATGCGCAACTGAGGGTCGGGTCACCTTCGTCTCGGCGTCGTATCGTCGGGGAAGCATAACAGGAAACTTTAGGGAGGGGGCCTAGAAGAAACCCTAGGGGAAAGAAGTTCCACTCCAATTCTAGCCATTTTTTTTATCACTTGCATTTATGCGCTATCATTTTGGCACGGCAGATAAAATATTATCGATTACCGTTACTCGAATACCGTTACCCATATGGGAAAACAGGGGCGCGAGGGTATTATGATATTGCTGTATCCAGGTTGAGGCTGGAGTTGTTTCTCGGTATCATACTTTCAAATACTGGAGTGGAAATGTCATTCTTGGTGGGAATCTTAATCTATTCGAGCCCTGTTCCACCTCATAAGCTCCATATTTTTTACTCGCTTCTGGAACTGCCGATATTGCGCGCCCGTTTTTCTCTTCATTTCTATCCCGAGGATCTTCCCACAGTCGGCTGTGAGATTTGGAACTTCAGGGGGAAGGAAATAGGAAAGGTTGGACGTTGTTGGATGATATCGATATCCCGTATGAGAAGTTGATATCACCTGGCAGTTACAACCCATTCGGGCATCACGATGCCTGGGGGTTGTGATCAGCCCCGGCGTCTCTTCCCAGCACGAGATTTTCCAGTTCCCCAAACGCTCAGGGGAGTACGAGTCCCCGACACGTAGAGACCGAACACAGGGGTGATCCCAGAATCTAAATTTTGTATGCGCCCTCAGATACGCCACAGATTCTTTGCCACACAAAGGCCAGACTCCAGGATCGCCCCTGCGTTCGGTCTCTATATGTCGGGGACTTGTACTAAGGTGTGGCAAGAAGTTACGGGGCAGTTATTTGGGGTTAACCAGCCAAATATATCTCCATTGGTTCCTGTTAATGATTTCACACCCCTGCACGCTCGGGGGGTCCATGATAAAGGTCCTTATTATATCCAGGTGTTGTTGGGTAGAAGTCCTATTACCTCCTTCCCATTTATAGTATCCCAGTCAACTCAACGCCTTCTCCACTTCACAAGCAAGTCACTCGGGAAACAGCTGATCGATCCAGCAACTTTCAACGGAGATCTTCCGGTCCCCGGAAAGTATGATAGTATCGCGGATCGGAATCCTCGATCCTAGAGGCGCCAGTCAACGGAGCAAAATGTGGAGCCACTGCGCTCACAGCTGCACGTTGAAAAAATTCCATCTGCCGGAGCTAGTGCAGCATAAGGGCAGGCAATTTGGAACATCAGTGGAACCCGGCGCACACGACCTCATCCGGGATTTGCCAGTATCAAGGACGCACACTTCATGGCCTAGCCACTGCGTCCAAGACACCATAGGAGTGAATATTTTATAATGACCAGCCGAAAGGGAACAGGAGAAAACTCCCTCCCTCAATCATTCACTCTGTGCTAGTCAATCCCCCCAGGACAACCATTCAATAGGGTATTCATAAATCAGGCTAATATAGTAACTCTTTTCTTTTTCTCTTGTCTTTTTCCTCTTCTTCCTTTTGCTCCTTCGGTTTTCAAACGATACTCGGAAACTACACTTCCTCCCAGTTCTCTCACTTCCCGGACGGTTGTACGACAGATGGGCCGATATCAGATAACTTGCCAGCCAGAATTTAAATCCAAAAATCCATCCACCGATTTCCCCTTCTATTCTTTTCTTCCCGCTGCCCAAACATAATGAAATAAAGATAAAGATATAAATAAATAAATAAAACCTTTTCTTTTCCACGTAGTGGCAGTAGCGGTAATGGTGGCAGCTATTCCGCGCCGTCTCATTCCCAATTTCTACGTCCTGCAAGTGGTCTCCTGTAGGTTCTGTGTAGTGTGCCGTGGGGTTATATCCCCCCCCTCTTACTTGTTTCCACCCCGGTGGTGATTTATAATAGGACTGCTATGGCACGCTATCCGTAGTAACTCGCAAGAAAAAATATCTGCTGGCCCGCCATTGCATAGCCCACACGGAGCGGGAGAGTGCCAAGTGTGTGAGAGAAAGAAAGAGTGCAGAGTGGGTGGATAAACGAAGCAGGAAGGAGCGAAGGATGGAGGCAGAAAGAAAGAAAGGACAGGAGAGGAAGAAATTTTTCTCCCAGTTATGAGAGGTAGACACGTATATCCCCGCGAATTATGATAGTCAAGATACGAAAACGTATTCCCATCTAGCACTGCGATATCGTTCGTAGTATCCTCCTATCCCATTCTCAAGTCTGCACAGCCTAGCCCATCCAGTTCCCTTCGAACACCACGCTCGCGGATCCCGCCGCTCTCACCAATACATACCTTCCCCACATAACGACCCCCCATTACCGCACTTAGGCGGCTTCCTCCTCCTCCTCCTCCTCCTCCTTGTGGTCTGCTACCGCTAACCCTCCAACTGCCAACTGTTTCTCCTAACTCCGAGCAGCTCATGTATGATAAGTCCCCCTGCAGAAGGCCAGATTAGTGCGATCGTGCATGAGATATCATCATACAGCGACCGTTTAATATCATATCAAACCTTCCCCACAAACAAAAAAAAAAAAAAAAAAAACCCCCAAACAGACAGACAAACCCAAGAACAACCCCCCCCCCAAAAAAAAAAAAAAAAAAAAAACCCCCCCACCCGACCAAAAAACCCAAAGAACACCCCCCCCCCCCCCCTCCCCCAAAGCCTAGGACTTGGGTGTTCTCCGCTTGCCTTCGTCCCGTTTCCCGGGAGTATGTATGATATGATATCAGCGAACGAAGTGAAGTGTATATAGTACTGTACATACCACGACCAATTGCATGATATGATACCTCCTCCTCTTCTCACCCACCAAAAAAAAAAAAAAAAGGAGGAACCCCTTCCTACATGAACAATATTTCTAACCCAATAGCATACTTCACCAATTCCCTGATCGTCGTCCTTCCTTCCTTCCTTCCTTTCCACACACACCTACTTCCCAATTATTCGGGAGCGACCCCCCCCCTCAGACCGTTTCCGCGTAACGGTCTATTATCAAATAACTTTGTCGATTGGTGGGAGATTACGTGTACTGTACCTGCGCTCTGATTCCGGATCGAGAATTCCCGGATTGGTCATGTGGTGTCACTCGGTATCATGGTTTTGATGGGATTTTCCTTCTTTTTTTTTTTGGAAAGTAAAAAATAAAAATAAAAATACCATGGTAGTTGGTGAGGGGCTCCCTCTGTGTCTCTTCCATTCCTCTTTTATTTTTTTTAGGGGTTGGAGAAGGTGGCGGGGAGCGTGTATGTATTATGATATGATAGGTTATTGTTTTTTGTTTTTGTTTTTTTCCTTTGGGAGGAAGGAGGAATTCTTGAGTCCTAGTGGATATGAAGGCGGGTGATTTGTCGTGATTTGGGGGGGGGGGGGTTCAGGGTGACAGTTCTAGATATGATAGATACCATAATATCACCCGGCACGGCAATGATACAGAACCAAAGTACGATAAACCATACCGGTATGTATGCACAATACTCCCCTCCCCCCAAGCACCCCCCAAAAAAGCCCAACCATCCAAAAAGAATGAAAAAAGTGAAAAAATGAAAATGAAAAAAATAGAATCTTCACCGAACATTCACCACATCCCACAAAGTCCAGGGGGTTTTGGCCAACCCCAAGAATGCAGGCAAACTATAACATAACCTCCATTATTATTATTATACACTTATAATACCGTACACGGTGGATGTGGCACGCACGTAACTAGGGAGGTATTATCATACTCCCAATAATGCCCTCTAGTTACCGTATGATACCGATAAATAAATAATTATAATATTATTATAAAAAATAAAATAATAAAAAAACCACACAGCGAAATTCATCCATCCCCTTCTTACCAAGTAGAGTGATAAATCGTGACTGCCCGCTGGTTTGACTCAGTTCCAGCGTTTTGACACTTTGTGTGTGGGGGAGGGGAGCTGCCTGTATGTCTGGATCCTTATCCATTGGTAATTACTGCCCTGTGATGATGAGCACAGTACAGTATGATACTGTATATAGCTTGACGTCCACTGTGGATGGCGGGGTTTGGTTGGCGTGGGTTTTGGGGAAAAAGTTTGTGTAGGTGATGTACAGTATCACGGTTGGACGGTTGGAGGGGAATAGGCCGGACCGCTTTGATCCGGTAACGGCCGTACGGTAAACATCAACATCGATATCTCACACCTATAAAAAAAATAAAAAAAAAAAGATCCTACAATGGCGATGATGAGGTGCTGATCAACCCCACTTTAAACCACCAACGCGAATAAAAAAAATATATATATAATTATATAATAATAAAAAAAACTCTCTCAACATTTTCGTCGTCGTTGCAGAAAGCCTCTACTATTATTATCATACCGTTATATCATAATTATCATCTCCCTACCCGCATTTATAACCTCGGCCTAAATCATTTAATCGTTTGTCCCAGGACCCCCCCCATTCCATTCCACACACACACATCACACACACACCCATTATTATCCCATCCTAATTAAAAAAGCGTGCGGATAGGCAAAACAACATCAGACCATAATAATGATAATATCACATAAATAGTTATCATAACCAAACTGCCTGCCTGAACCCCCTTCCCCCCCCCCCCATCATAGCATTTAGAATGTGTTCTATATTTTCTATTCCACCTTTTTGAACCTTTCATGCACGCTGCATGCCGGGTCCCCCAGGTGGTTACCTTTTGTTTAATAGTACTTGTACTGGTACGAGTATAGTACTTCTTGTATCATGAGCTCGTTTCGATTCATGCGTGCAGGCGCCAAAGTGGGGGGGGGAGAGTGGGGCGCACGTACAGTACGGTAGTAGTATATATAATACTACCAATTAATTGTATGACCAGAAAAAGAGAAGCAATGCAAAAGCAAGACAAAATAAAACCCGGATCCTTTTTTTTTTTCCTTTTCTTTTGCTCTCTTTCCTTCCTTATTCGGTGAGGGTGTGCGATAAGTTGTATGTTATTGCTCCCGGTATTTTGTTGGTGAGGAATAAATAGTTACGATATTATAAAGAGAGGAAAGGAAGGGAGAGGGAGGAAGAAGGAAGAGCTTGGCAGGAGCACAACAGGTTGGGTGGATGGGTGGTAAGTGATATATATTAACCGTTGCACTCGTAATACCGGTACCATATTATGTGGCGGTTTTTTTGGTAGAGTAGGCTTAGCACTCGGGAAGGAAGGAAGGGTACGAAACGGGGTTTGAGAGATTTTGATTTTGCCTTCGGCGCGGTAAACTAAGGTACAAGTACTATACAGTGTAGTTTTACAGGGGTCAGGGATAAAGTAATGGTTCGGTGCATAACTAAAATCTCAGTGACAGAGGAGGAGGGTACAGTACTACTAGTACAGTACCAGCGCACACCAGAGAAACCAGGAAGATACCGGTATCCACCTCCTCCTACCTCAGCCAACGCTAAAGAATGGGTAATTGTTGGATGAGGTACCTGCTTCCCCCACCCCCCCCCCCCTCACCTCCAATCTGATACATATATCAAATACCGTAATCCTTCACAGGTTCTTGCCGAGCAATGGAAGGTTTTGAATCTGCAGACGAGCCGGTTGCGGCGTACCACTACCAATTTTGACCAAAACCATCAGCACACCCCTGCTCCCTTACAAGTTGCCACTTTTTTATGCCTGACCCTTGTAATTTAGTTGATCGAGATGACCACAAGAGCGATAGCGAGCACAGCACACTAAGCAACCGGTGCGGTACCGGTAGTTGATGGTCTAGGAAGGGGGGGAGAGAGGGAGGGGGCGTCAATCGTACGTTTATTATGAGGTGCTCCAGATCCGAGGCAACCCCGTCGAGCTAGTGCTGGAGCAAGCAACCGAGTGATATCTATGACCCAAGTCCGGCAGTCAATCAGTCAAATCAATCACTCCGGTTAACACGACTCCAAATCAGCCCTACGCCATCCTTACAAGTAGAATGAAGCGGTACGGTACCGGTATTCGTACTCTCTCTCTCCCTTCCCCTATTGCCAATTCACCCATTCATTCCAACCGCCGTATCCCTTAATCTGCTGGCAGATTCCGCAGCTTTTTAGCGCGGTTAATGGCCTTAGGTCAACCTTCAACCTAAGAGCTTTACCAAAGGTAGCATTGGTCGGGGATCTCTTTTCGTGATGTTACCCGTGCTTGCAGAAAACATCTCCACGCTTGCCACACTTGAACACTTCTTAATCCCGGAATATTCTAGGGAACTACTCGAGTACAAAGTGACATACAGACGAATGGTTCATATCAGCCCTCTTTTCCCTAATCGAAATAATGGCTGAGAAAAGGAAAGCCCCCTCCCCCCCTCCGGCCAAAAGTAGCAATACACTTTCCATACAAATTAAAAATTAAAAATAAAGAGAGACCTCAAACCCCTACTCGGGTACAGTGCTCACCGTGCCCTACCGTGCACTCGCCCCCCCCCCCCCCCCCCCCCCCCCCCCCCCCCCC
>JACCEG010000076.1:398537-410149 GCA_014065205.1 Tuber brumale | reverse complement strand
GGGGGGGGGGGGGGGGGGGGGGGGGGGGGGGGGGGGGGGGGGTAGGTAGGTAGGTAAAGGGAAGGGGGGAAAGAGAACAAAACCGGGTTGCTGGCCCCGTTTTGGAATCTGCTCTCCGTGTCATACAAGCGTACAAATTGTTTCTGGTATCCACCACCGAGCAAGATAAGCCAAAGTTGAGTTTCTAAACGCGATGTTTGCTTCCGAAGGAAAGTGATTCGCCCAGGCACCATATAGTGCGTGCGGGTGTATGCGTGAGCACACGCACGCACGTATGGGGTTGTCTGTGTGACTGGGAACGAAACGAAACCGGTTCGAGGGTACAGTGCAGTATAGTAGGGGGGGGAGGGGGGATGTGGTGATCCGGGGTTTCGAATTTCAAATTGGGTTGAAGTTGATGGAGTGGTGAGTTTCTATCATGTACTAGTACAGTAGAAGTGGGA
Source organism: Tuber brumale (assembly GCA_014065205.1). Lineage (NCBI taxonomy): Eukaryota > Fungi > Ascomycota > Pezizomycetes > Pezizales > Tuberaceae > Tuber > Tuber brumale. The sequence goes on along the minus strand of JACCEG010000076.1, from coordinate 409,706 downwards.
ACGGGAGGAAGGAGGGAAAGGAGGAAGGAGGTGAAACCGCAAAAAAGGCGAGAAAAGAGGTGATTATCGTGTGTGCTATGTGCCGTATGACATTCCTCCTCCCTTTTTTGCTTGGGGCCAAATCTACATGCGGGATTGGTCCTTGATCGTTCTTCATTTTCCTGCAGAAGTGGTAATTGCATGGTGGACTTATCGTATCATAACTGTTGACCATGCTGGTAAGTACTGTACTGTACTCGAGTACAGTACAGTAAGCAAGTGAATAAATAAACAAAAAACGGTCGTCAAGCATAAGTTACCGCACGAGTCAGGCAACCTGCTAAAAAAAGAGAAATTCACTTAGCCGCTTCGTCTCGGCATCTTTGTTTTCGTTTCAGTCTTCCTCCTCTGCTCTCGGAAACTGGTTGTAAGCTCGTGGCTCGTGCTTGCTGTCTGCAGAAAGATTACCTTAAGCCAGCTTAATCACGTGTAACGCTAGGGGGGGGTCAATTGACCTGGTACGATAGCTCAATCGTTTATGACCTTCCATGCACTGTACCACTGTACCAGAAAGCACAACAGGTAGGACAGTCGATGTATACAGGTCTGATAAACTCAAGTACCTCGCATCCTTAACGATAAAAGGAAGGGAGGAATACCGGTATGGTGCTATCTAAAAACCAGCAGACCATCATACATTTGCACACATCCTGGGTTTGGATTGAGTTACCGGTATCTGTTATCATACCGTGCGTGATATGCCCTGCGATACCGTTCACTCATGTGTGTACTCGACAGGTACCGTACTGTACTCAAGTACAGTAGCCCTGCCGGCACCGCGGGATATTTAACCTGCTGTAAAAAATAAAAATAATAAAATAAAAAGGCATGACAAAGCATGCACTGATTGCTGTGCGATTAGACTACCTTGGAATTCTGCAACCCAATTTAGGCTTTAAGCAAGTACGGCATTCATTCCAATTCCAATTGAGCCTTCCGACCGACAGTAGAGCAACTTCGGCGAGCCGGTTAATAATTATTATGGCACAGTACAGTGCAGTAGCGTAGATCCAGCGACGGACCAGTGGGTGTGTTCGCCAGCCCTCTCTTGAAAGAAGATATTGAATTTGGAATAGTATATCTCGCCATCACAATACCGCAATTCGAAGCCTTATGATTCAATTAATATCTATGTTACTCGGTGCCCCTGTAAACGGCTAGCACGAAATGCAGGGAAAAGGGCAGCGTTACAGTAACACACAAGTACCCGGGGAGATGTTTTCGTGCAAGACAGGGGGGGGGGATAGTTAACCAGCAAAATAAGCACCGTCTCGCACGCAAAACATCTCCCAGAGTATCATACTTGTATGATACCAGTAGGCCGTTAAAGGGATTAGGGGAAAGGAAGGTATGTTACCCGGCACGGGTATGCAGAAAGGGTCCTGTGCAGGTTGTCAAGTTCCGTCAACTTAACTCGAGTACGGTGCTGCCGTTCATGACAATTTATAGAGGATCATCACCAAGACCAGCATTTTTTGAGATTATTTCAATACTTGCGAAACCCACCAGAGGTTTTGCACTGATGGGACAGGATCTCCTTTTAAAACCGTCAACCACCCACACTTTGCCGGTTCTGGATAAGGACGGAGGGCCACATCAGTGCTCGTGTGCTTGAGCAATCCTTTTCAACAGCAATGTGACGGTGCAGAGATATTGTAGCCACCCGAAATCTTATGAAACGCATTCTAAAAATGTCCGGGGGAAATCACCCCTCATGCCCCCTTACTCGTAGAATGTGGGTTCAATTAATCACCCTCCCTCTCGCCGTCTTGTTCTATTTAGGGCGTTATCGGAGAAGGAATTGTTCCCAAGCTCCCTACCTGGCTCCTCGGAGGTCGGGAAAAAAACCCAAATTCCTAGTATGATAGCCCATGACTACTCGAGTAGTGTTGCCCTTGATCCACACGATCCCACTCTGGTAGTGCCCTGCGAGTAAAAAGCTGCGAAATCGTGAATCAAACGAAGGGACACTATGATAACAACCTGATGAATTGAAACCGACATAAGGGTGGGCATTTGGCAAGTCATGAACTTCATCCCCGTGTGGCCCGCACACACACGGAGCACTCGGTAAGCCCAATCCATCAGCAATTCCAAAATTGGCGCCAACACCAACTTACGGTATCATACCGGTGACGTACCGCGTCTTACAGAAAGAACCTAACATCGCCGACCAAGATTCCCACCAAAGAACCCCCCCACTGGATTCCCCTACGATAACCGGGCAGAACATCCAGAGGGCAGCCAAAGGGTAAAAAAATAAAATAAAAAACCAACACCAGAGTGAGTCCTCGTGATGCCATCTCCACCATTCACAGCCTTAGTATGTATCTGTTTCTGCCCCGGATAAGCCCGACCAACCCTACAACAGAGCGCACAACCGTAATTCACTTTCCTGCCCAAAGCTCACACAACCCTCAGGGTTTGCTCTCTCGCCAAATCGCTCCAATGGATGGCAGAGGGGTTAGGGCTTCGAGTCTCAGGTTGGGTAATGCCGAGATCTCGGTGGCCGACAATTTATTCGTTGTGGTCATCGTCGAAATGGCTTGGCTTGGCGTGGGGAATGACACGATGCGGTATACCGATAGTGCGAGGGTATGAAGTGATTTCGCATGCAATACCGGCATGGGATGGGATGGGGAGGAAGGAAGGGGAAGGGGAAGGGGAAATGGAAGGGGAAAGGGAAAGGGAAAGGGAAAGGGAAGGGAGTTGATTGTGTCATGTTTACGAGGTTGCGGTTTTGTAAAATTGTAAAATTGATGATAAATTTCCAATTGATGATAAATTTCCTGAAGGTTGCGAAGGAGAGAGAGGGAGAGAGAGTCCGAGCCCTTGAGTTTTCTTTCGATTGCCCGGGTGGTGGCATTCACCGGGCCCGTACTGAAAGGTTCGCTCTGAATTCCCGAGTGGCTTGAGCTTCTGCGAAAGAAAAAAAGAAAAACAAGATTGGAAAACCCTCCGCCCGCTCCAGTATCGTACCGGTAGTCGCCCGCGGGGAAATCTTGGCGCTTCCTAGGCTTGAATTGTGCCAGGAATACCTCCGCCAGCCGATATTTTGCTGGAGTCCTCACCAAATATTCGGCTCGCGGAGGTTCTCTTGACGAGGACGAGTGAGTATCTTAGAGACTTTTAGTGATGGGTAGAGAGGTAACGGTGGTACAGGTACAATACAAGTACCGGTAAGGTATTCAAAGTTAAAAAGATGATTTCTCAGCAACTATCATAGCAAACTGCTAATATATTAGACCTGCAAAACAATCCCTGTTTTGTAACGAAAACATGTCCCCAGTACCATCAAAATCACGAACTCAACCCCCCCCCATCAGATCACTTGATTTACGGTACCGCACCGCGCAGGAGCAACCATGCAATCCCCCCCCCCCCCTCCTCATTCCTGACACCCGGCGGAGGCAGAAGAAGTAGAAGAAGAAGAAGGAGGGAGGGGGAGAAAAAAAAAAAAAAGTGATTGTACCTACATAAACGCGACCCGATCACTGCAGAATGCAGATATTATAACGGGTGATGCAACGCAACAGGTAGGAGTAGTACTTGAGGGTATGATACTTGTACTTACTTTGCTTGCCTGCTGCCGCTAGTATGCTATGCTATCCCATATGATATACATGGCATACGGTGCAAGTACTGTACCGGTACATCATCGCCGCACGAGAATTTGATGAAAGAAATCAAGCGATCGTGGTCGAGTAAATGGTAGGGCAATCGATCAGACTAACCAGTGCTTTTAATTGCGCTTGTGCCCCTTGCATTTTTCGGTTGTCGTGGCGAGGCATCCGAGACGGCCCCCCCCTCCACCTATGATCACCGTGCTCGCGCGCAAACTAAGTTATAGCGCAACGGATATCGGATTTTGCTGTGTTTTTGTTTTTTTCGTTTTTTTTGGTTGATGTGCACCATAACTTAATTTGCGCACAAGCACGTGCTCGAGTATCTACTCGAGTACCGGTACAGTAGACTACCGTCTACGTAGTATGCTGGTTATTGGTTGGTTTGATGATTAGGGTTAATATATACAGTACGGGTACGGTCTACTGTGGTGGGGATCGTCCTTTCTTCTTCTTGCTCTATGTGATGATGGCTCGTAGATTTACGATATCACGAATGTCCCTGAATATCGATCCACTACCGTACCGGTATCATACCGGTAATAACCCCATCCCTCTCACTCACACACGTGTTTGATTTAGCTAGGGAGATGGATCAAAGGTTCCACATTCAAAAACGCCATTCGGGCAGAAGAGAGCTCCTACTTGTACACGAACTCCGTACTCGTATGATACAGGTACCCATAATGTAATATCATACTTGTGGCGAGGTACCGGTACTCGAGTACTGTAGAGTACAGTACAGTACTCGAGTATATACTGTACTCTTACATGTATCCACAGCTCACGGTCCTAAATGTAGGTCTCGCTACAGGCGCTATCATACTTGTCCTCCGTATCTTGCAAGAAGTACCGGTCCCCGAGAATACAGCCATCGTTACACAGCCACCCAACCAGCGCAAGAAGCCCTCTCGTTTTCAGATACGTACCGTACTCTATGCCGGATACAAGTATCATACCCGTGCAAAAGGGAAAATGGAAGTTACCGGTATTCAGCTCCAGCAGTACACTGCACTTTTTCAAAAGGGTGTATAGAAGAGGAGAGAGAGAGAATAAGGGGGGGGGGTGGGGGTGGGGGTAAATCCACCCGTTTCATACCGTCCATGGAGTACGGTACCGGTGCTAGTACTGTATGGTAAATGAGATTGAATTTCAATGAATGTGATATGAGTGAGTGTGGAAGGGAGGAAAGTTGACAAAGCTACTCGAGTACCATGGTACTTGTGCTATCCCTTGGGCGGCCCGAAATAATCAAATTGGTCGCCAGGTACGCTGAGGCTAGATTCGACAACGGTCGTCTAAACTTGGTCGGGAGGTCAGACTTTCCATCTCATCAGGCTTACAGTCAATGACTCAGCAATCTTGGCAAAGTTTAAATATCCTCAGCAAATCACAAAGTTCAAATTGTTCCAGGACAGGCCTGGCCGGCCTGACGGCGAATTTGACTGTCTCAGACATGACAGCCTAGAGGATAATTTTGGCCAGGACCAGGGGAGAAGGAATAGATAAGCTGAGGGAAAACCTTCTCAATACCATGCATTTTAGTACTAGTACCGGTACCGGTACTCGAGTGCAGGTACAAAAGTTTTGAATACCGGTACCATCCTTGGCCGGGGGGCAAGCATGCAAGTGCCGTCCGAATGTTTCACATACCGCAACAGCGAGAGAACAACCAAACCCCCACACATGTTCACTGTGGATTGCCTGCCTTGGAGGGCTGTGAATCCTTTCATTCATTTATTCAGAAGCCCTCGGTTTAGTTAGCACTTGGCAAGCCACTTAATTCAGTGCCCCGTGAATGCTATTGCACAAGTCACTTTTCCGCAGCGCCCAAAAAAACACCAGTTCTCGAGAATGGGGGCGATGTTTGAAGCGATCCGCTAGGTCCTCGGCCTTACCGAGCACCCAAAATATGATACCGTTAAGCGAGAATGCATATCGGTGAAGACCTTAGACCACAAAAAGTTTTTAAAAAATCGAAGGGTCGCCCACAAATAAGTTTCTTTTTCTTCTTCTTCGGTGGTACAGTACCGGTACTCGAGTACACTCTCGACCAGCAGTATCCGAAGGGTTTCCACAAAAACTGCATGGTACCAAAAAGGCTCACCAATAGCCCAAGCGTTTTTAAAGGACGGAAAGGAAAGGGAAGGGGATGACAACCACTGGTTGAGGGTCCATGTACATACTACCCTATTCTGGAAGAAAATCGCATGAAAAAATAGTGATTTGCAGGTACCGCGTGCAGCCGGACCAGGACATCGTTGTTGATTCCGGGGCGGTGTCAACGTTGCTCTGGAGGTGGGCGGGAAGCGGGGATTCGGTACGGTAATTGTACGGGAGTGGTGTACTCGAGTACTCGAAGTACTCGTATTGGTTTGATATAGCGCTGTGGTGTGGGAAGAGTTGCCTTGCGGGACGATGGCCTAATAAATGTTCCTGTCGGGATGATGGTTGTAGTTCGGTTAATACTCGAGTACAATAGAGGATACTGACAAGTGGAACGGGAAATGTGGAACCATAGCCCATTCTCCTGGACTGCTGAAACTTTGGAAAATTTCATGCCACCCCTATCATAGCGCGAACATTGGGTGCTTTGGGTGACTGCTGTGGTTCTCATATGTCTCGGCGTACTTGTATGCACAACTGCGAAGCTCTAGGAACTAACAAAAGTGTTGTCCAAGAGATACGGTCTAGCGCCCTGGCGAGCCGTGAATCGTACCGCACAAGCATCTCGAGTATCATACTTCTGTTCTAATACGAGACGATGCACACGGATACTGGCATTCTGTAGCAAAATTTTCAAGGTAATAATATCGCTGCAGCCAAGTTTTAACCCTTTGTTCGTGCGCCGAGTTTCACAGAATTTTAGCTCGAAAGCTGAAGGTACAAGTACTCGTACACTTGGCTTGAAGGGGTATGGTTGAAGACTTCGGATGGTGACCCGGCCAATACACGTTTTTGACCCGAAGGACCTGCGGAGTATTTGCCTCAATAGGAGGTATTATTACCCTTTTTAGGTGGAACGTGGTCTCGACCGCAGTTCCGTCAATACAAGCGAAGGTACGGGAAGGGGTCCATGTCCATCGTTGGCTTGTTGTCCGTACTCGAGTATATATCGCGGCTGGATACGATGTTGCGGGAGACCAATCTGGTAGGGTGCCGAGAGGGGCGTTCTTCCTCGGCGGTTGTTAAACTATGATGCGGTGAAAACTGGAAGAATTGAGAATGCCCACTTTGGATTAAGGGGAGAGAGAAAGGGTAGCAAAAAGATTCTCCCCAGCTAGCTAGAACCGGGTTGGTATAGTTAGGATAAATTTACTCAACATCACCTACGAGTAGTTGAGGCGAGTGTGATAAAAAGAAAGATACAAGTACTGTACGATACAGTACTCGTACTAGTACAACAAATTTTATTCCACGTCCTAGCGTGATTCTCAATCATTCCAATTTTTCCAGTATGGTACTAGCACAGAGGCCTGCGTCGTGTTCAATCTAACAGATTATCATCGCGAAGGTTGTCAGCGCGATTGGTAGTGATACTTGTAGGACATACAAGTCCCACAATATTGGTATAATAGCTGCACTCCAGTACTGTACTGGCAATTTCCCCCCGCGATTCCACGCGTCCGATAAAATCACTTTCCTAAAAAGTGCTGACCGGGACCGCATTCGAGTGCTGGAATAATTGAGCATGGCGCCGGGGTGTCAGTTTAAGGTGAGGCGCATGGAGGAACCGGAAGTTAAGCGGATAAGAGTGTCACAAGACTTAAGGCAAGTAGTGAGACGTAAATTTCTCAAGCTCAGCTTGAGATGTTATGAGTACGAGCTGAGTAGCAAAATTGATCAGCAGAACCAATAAGAAAAAAAAGTGAGAAGTAAAAAGAGAGCAGAAAAGGAGGTCAAGGAGCTCAGAAACAAAAGCCCACTATTTTAAGTGCTTTTAAAAGCTTCTGGAGGAAGAACAAAAGTGCAAATACTATTAAAATCTGTATATCTTAATTTTAGAATAATAGAATAAAGTTAGAAATGGGTAAGGGTAGTAGAAGATGCCTAATTTATACTATATTAGAGCAATTGTAAGATGTAATTAGTTTTATCAGTAAATATGCTATTTTTCTATACTAATTCTACTCGTATAATATCAATTATAGCAATGACTTTTTATTAAGACTAAGTTATAGTTACTGGCTATTACTTGTATTTCTAAGACTAGTCTTTTCTACTTATATATGCTATATCTCATTTCATAGGTAGTTAAACCTTTTTTCTTCAATTGACTAGTCTATTATAAGGTTCTGTCTGATGTGCAACTAAAAATAAAAAAAAGAACTACACTTTCCTACAAATATCATCTTCCTATAATGGGGTGGGGTTGATCAGAAATAGAAAATAAATCTTATAATTTGAGAGTAGATACTATCTATTAAGATATTTTATCCATTTATGTATCTTGTGATAGGTAATGATATAATTAGTTATCTGCTTATAGATAGGAGAACTTCTCTTCTTATGATAACCATTGGCCTTAATCACTAGTTACTATAACCCTCATTACTACTCTTAGGCTATTGTCTATATTCCAACTTGTAATACTAGTAATAAGATCTTATTATGAAGTAATAAAGGTTGAGGTGCTAGTGCTGAATAAAGTTGTATTTGTAACGTATTAGTAAGAAAGAACAATAGATAATTGTATAAAGAACTAACTACTCAGCTCTACTTGCCTCCTTGGCCTCATATATAACCTCCATGACCTCTTAATAGGTCATATATGTGAAAGTAAAACAAAGTATACAACCTCCTTAGTCTCATACATGGCTTCTATAACTTCTTAATATGTTATATACATGAAAGTAAAACATAGTAAATAGCTACCTGGGTCTTATATGTAGCCTCTATGACCTCTTAATATATCATGTGTGTTAAAGTAAAATACAACAAATGAAATCCTATAATTCTTACCTGAGGTATAGTATAAAACCTATTCTTTCTTACTAAAATAGTCTGAAATCATAATAGTGTCACGAATGTGGCTTAGCAAGGAAGAGGTTTTCACATGACTCATAGTTATGAGTCATAGGTATGTTATGTTTCGCACATGACCTCATTAGAGGTCATGGGTCTCGCACATATGACCACTTCGGTCATATGATATGGTTATGATGATATATTATGTTTCGCACATGACCTCATTTATAGGTCATGGGTTTTGCGCATGTGACCACTTTGGTTATATGACTAGTTTATGATGTTTTGGTATGACTCACAGTTGTGAGTCATATGTGGTGCGTGACTTGAGGAGTGAGTCATAAGGGCGTGAAGGGCAACTATATAAGGAGGCCATTAGGGCCGAGTAGATAGGCCACGCTCCGCTTCCGCTATTTTCCCCCCCCTACATTTCTTCCTCGTACTCAACACCTTCAGCGTCCGGTGTACCTACACGATTGTGCTATTCCCCTAAGCCTCTTGGCTGAGGCCTCGCTGCCTAGTCAGAAATGTCCTCGGCCTCGGTCCCCCTCCCCCCCTCAGAATACTCCTCGGTGTCAGGAATCCGTCCCCATGTTCCCCTTCTGCTCGCACTGCTGGAAAACGCTACGACGGATGCTGGAGTATCCCCACAACTGTTCCCCCCGATCAGCTCAGGAGAGCTAGACGACCTCTCGCCAGGCGAGGCACTCATTCTCCCCCTTCTATGCACCTCGCTCCTGGCATCCAGGGCCCTCTCCACTCAGATAGACGAACTAGCAATGGAAGTCGCAAGACTTTCCAGCCAAATCGACGACCTTCATGCTCGCAAAGCCAAACCCCATGTCCCCCCTCCTCCCCCCCCTTCTGAGGGCGCTACGGCTGCCTCAATTGCCGCCCTCCAGCTTTCGGTCCGAGACCTCGCATCTCGTCTCACCACCCCCCTACCAACACGCCACCAACAACCCCCACCCCAACAAAACGCACCCATGCAAGCCTCAGCTGGGACGGCTCGGGTGGCCCCATCCAGAAAGGGAAAAAAGAGGGCGTCTGCCGTCTCAGATACCACACTAGCCAACGAGCTTACCCCACTCTACGAAGGTGGTGGCGACACAGACATCCCCTGCTACAGCACCAAAGACCAGAAGTGGTATGGTAACCCTGCCGCCTACGCGGCCAAATTCCCCCGCTCCTGGGAGGCCCAGACCTTCCGGGAGGGAAAGTACCCCCCTGCCTCCGAGTTCCATCCAGCCCCTAAATCGTCGGCCCAACCCGGCCCCACCTCCTACGCTCAAGCCGCTTCGTCTGGACAAAAGAAGAAGGGCAAGTCAAGCAAAGGCAAAAACACCCCGTCTGCTGACCAGGTTGCGTCTGGCACGGCCGCGTCTGCCCCGTCCAAGGGGCCGAAGAGCCTTCCAGCAGCTGAGAGGCGGTTCTTCGCCCCTCGCTCGTCCCCCTTCCCCCACCCCCAAGCCGAACTCATTGCTGCCTCTTTCCCAGACTCCGCCCCCTCTGTTTTAAGGGAGGCCGGCTGCAATCTCCCCCTGTCTTGCTCTGCCCATGTAAACGACAGAGGAGCAGTAACCCTCCTTGCCCTTTCACCTTTTGTTTCTTCTACCTCATACGCCCCCTACTACGAAGCACTGTCTGCGAAGCTGAACCAGTCCTTCCCGGTTGGTGACTCGCCCTGGCTCCCCTTCCGCCCAGCACCAAACGAGGTGCAACTGGCTGTCCACTCCCTCCCTATTGCATACCTCCCCGAGACTGACGATGACCTCTTCCAGTCCCTGTCTAACACCATACTCAACGTCAAAAATGTCCAGATCCTTTCTGCCCGATACCTCAACCCCGACTGCAGCTCCCGAGTCCTGAAAAAGGTGACCTCCGTGGTAGTTACGGTAGCCCCGGAAAATGAGGCCACAATGCTGGGCAACTCTTACCTTTTCTCCTCGCGATGCAAGATCGAGCGGGCATACTCGGCTAACAGTCTCACTCAGTGCCGTAATGGTCATGAATACGGACACCACTCTGCTAGATGCAAGGTCGACCATCCGGTCTGTCCCATCTGCGCCCTCTCCCACAGAAAACAGGCACACAGATGCCAGAACCCCACCTGCCCGAAGGGCAGAAACCTCAGAGCAGTTGCGAACTGCTGCCCAACCTCTCCCCCGCTCTGCGCCGTATGCAAAGGCCCCCACCCAGCCTTCGCTCGAGACTGCCCATCAAGACCCGCCCCCTCTGCTCTCCGTAGAAAGCCCCCTCTATCGCAGGATGAAGAAAGAATGGACACGACGAACGACCCCAGCGAGGGTCCTTCAACTAGTGCACGACCCCTCCTACCCCCCATTGATTTTGAGACACCCCGCCCTAGGCGTGGTAATGCCCCCCCAGCACGTCCCCCCACAAACGTTCCGAAACCCCAGGAGGTGTCCTGCCGAACCCCGCATGGCAGGCAACTCCCACTCCTATCCCACTGCCTGAGACGCCGGAAGGCGTGCAATGGCTGGTCTCACCTCCCCTGTGAGTTCCGTGCTGGCGACGG
>JACCEG010000076.1:327513-367556 GCA_014065205.1 Tuber brumale | reverse complement strand
TTCTTTTTTTTTTTTTTTCAAGTTTATATATCATTTTCCTTCGGAGATTGTTCGTATCATGACTACGGTATACTTCTAGTCTCTATTTGTCTTATTAACCTGCCTCCTTCCTTGTCTTGCGAACAAGGTTCCCTTGAATTTTTTTTTCCATCTGCTTTTATTTCCGTGTCTTTTCTTTAAGCTGGGTTTACTTGGGGAGGAGGGAAATGAAAACTGGATGGGGCAGTAACACTTTAAACTTGTCATTACCAAATCTCTTCTTGCCGTTTCGGTTGTGTGATCCTTTCAAGTTTTGGGAGCGAGGGGGAGTTTTGCTTTTATGAATCTGCTTTTCAGGGCTCTGTTTCAATACTTATGACCCGTAATCTATACCATGAAGGCATTTTGTTTCTTTTGTTTGATTCGGTATTCTCATGGGTGAAGTCTGTAATAACGGCTATGGTACAACAACTGATAGGTGTCAACCATGTGGCTAAGTGGTGGCTCAGTGTGCAACATAATATAGCCAACCCAATACTGGACCGAACTGAGTGCAAAAACCGTACTTTTGTTTTCCTTTACCTTGAAAACATATCTACGGTTTTTCCACTGGATTTGGTCCAGTATTGGGTTGGTTATATTAGGTTGCACACATAGCTACATGGTTGACACTTATCGGTTGTTGCACCTATATTCAATTCTATTGGGGGGGGGAAACCACGTTAGAAAATTTGTGGGAGGTTTAGGTTTCATTATTTGGCTCTGTTTTAGTTGGTATTATCAACTCTACTTGTCTGAACTTTCTTCTTGTCTTGTAATTTTCGTTGTTAGATAAGCACCTTTTTTTGTACCTGTTTTAGGGTTGTTTTTGCTTTCGTTTTGCCTCATCCTGTATTCAAGTTTAAAGGAGAAAAAAAAAACAATGAAAATACTTAAAGTCGATTCCATCCTCCATCTTTCGTGCTTTTGTGATGTGCGGCTGCTGCAGTGTTTTGTTTTTCTCCGCATCTTGTTGTCTCAAAACGGTAGTTTCCTAAACGGAGGAAAATAGCGAAATCACGTGTGAAACTTGTTCTCCCTCGCAGACGCAAACCCGTTTTTATTTTATTTTATTTTTTGATCCCTCTTTCTCTTTCTTCTCCTTTCCCCTCCACGCTGCTTCAACTACGGCGATACCATCCCCCTGTCCACAAATAGGTGGATATCCGCCGCCGCTGCTGCCGCCGGGTGTTCACCTCACCATCGCTGTGCATTGGCGATACAGCACGTTTTTTTCTACTTTTCTTTTCTTTCTTTTCTCCTAAATTCTTCGAGTGCGCGAAGGGAGGTTGCACTGCGCTTTTACGCGATTTAAGCCGGGCCAGCTCATCTGCCAATTCATCTGTAGATGGGTGACAACATGCTCTCGACACCTCAGAAGGTAACCAACTTCTTTTCTTTTTCTTTTTCTTTTAGTGTTTTTTTAGTTTTTGTTGCTTTTGGTGTGGGGAGTACGTCTGACTTGGGTCTGCTTAGGTGTTGAGGGAAACTTTGAGGGCTAGGATGAGCACCTCTACGTTTGATCTAAATAAGGTGTCTAAGGGAAAAGATATCTACGAGGATATTGAACCCGACGATGACGAAGACAATGCTACAGAACCTGACGAGCCGGAGGAGGAGCAGCGGGGTAGGCAGATGAGTATTCTTACGGAGGAGGAGAAGAGGGAGATTAGGAGGATTAGGGGACGAGAGAGTTATGCTAGGAGAAAGGAGGCATCGGCAACACTAGGCAGCGCGAGCCAAGCTCGGACTCAAAATGGGGATGCAGCCCTTGGTAGACTCGAATGCGCTGCAGGGAGCGAGCAGTCAACTGATCGCCTGGGCCCTGGGCCATATAGAAAGAAGAGAAAGTCCGATGCCGACCACGCCTATCGTCCTGTGTCTTCTGACAGCGAATCCGATGACGAGGAAATAGGAACGCCCAAGAGGGCTAAGAGGAAGATGTCCAATCGGAGATTGGCTTCTACGGTTACGGGGGAGGCAAGAGCAAATGAGGACTTTCCGACACCCCCCAAGAAGCAGCGAATGCGGGGTTACGACTCCGCCGATACAGGATCTACGGTTGTTAGCAAGTTTATTGAAGGCAGCATGAGAGATCGTGCAAGTGCAATTCCTCCTAAAGATATTATTGGGCTGCTCCCTAGCTCTTCCCCGAATAGACATGAAGGCGAGATCGCATACGAACCGGCACAGAGACAGAGCACCGACAGCACCGACAGTGCTGCTGTGAGTTCTGCAAACACGAGCCTACTTGGTTCTATAGGTACTGCAGCAGGTGCTCTGAATCCGTTCAAATTCGCTCATCGTATCAAGGACATATGGGAAAAACAGAAGGCTGAATATATTGCTCATGAGCGGAAAAAGAGGATGTTGGCCGATCGGAGAAAGAGGAGTGAGAAGGCCTATGAAGAAATGAAGAGACTTGGTGCAGCTCAGGGATTGACTGGGAATGCTGCTGCTGTTGCTGGTGCAAATCAGATCAGGTTTAAGTACGAAGATTATGTAATGGCCGGAATGGATGGCAATCATGAGGATATCGGAATGGCTCTAAGCATGGACTCAGGTGACGAGGCTTCTGTTGGAGATGATGCGGTTGGCGTTAGTGGGGAGAAGGGGATATCAGGAATGACTAATTCTATTGGAAATGGAATGACTACTTCCGTCGAGCAGCGCAACAGTGGCAGTGAGCGGAGTGAATCTGGGGTTCGAGGGGATCACTCTATGAGGTCATCACTGTCAGATCATTCTCGCGCATCGTTGACATTTCCTAGAGCTTCCGATCGTCGAAGTGCTAGCATCAACAGACGGAATGCCCGTCATTCCCGAACATCCTCAAGGGTGCTCTCTCCTCCCCTTGCAGAGGGTGCCGCCAACAAGTTGAACGGAGTGGGGACATTAGTCAAGAAGAAGAGCAAAGTCTTCGTCAACTCCATCATCGGAAAAGACGACAAGAAGGATGACAGCACAGCGAAGGGGGAACGCGGTCCAACAAAGCGCGAACTCAAAAAGCAAGAACGACTAAGGAACAGAGTCAGCAACCTGGAGGAACAACTGGAAAAGGCCAAACAAGAACTCGAAACCGCCACCTGGGGAGCCAATGTCCCGCCCGTCCCACAAATCCCAGCACGCATCGCAAACTCCACTGTTAGGACCGTCGCCGCCACCGACCCTGAGACCCCCCAACAACAAAACCCCCGACTCAGCAACGACTCGGCAACAAACCGGCCCGACATCACTGAAGGCGAAGAAACGGAAGTGGACGATAACGAGGTGGATGAAGGATTCTCAGTGGCCCCACTGTCACCCATCATGAACACCAGTTTCGGCGGCAGCTTCAATGCCACCGCCATGGCCGGGATGACGATTATCGAGAGTCTCGGTGAAGCCAATCACACTTCTACCCCCAGGAATGCGCGTCGGCCGTATTCACTTGGGTCAGGATTGCGCGCGCTGCCGAAGAGGGCCTCTACACCCATATTGGGGAACTTGGGTGGTGGGCGTGGTAATAGTACTTCGGCGGCAGCGGCGGTAGCTGGTCATGGAGCGGGCGGCGTTAAGGGCGCTCGCCATTTTCCGCCACCCCCGGTTCCTGGTGTTGGGAGTGCATCGCCTGTGCCGAGGCTTTCGAGGAGGGCTAGTGGGTTGTGAGTGAGTTGTGAGTGATAAGTGTTGTGGCTGTGCTTTGCTTCGCTTTTTTTTTTGTTCTATGATTTGCTTTGTGAAGATCTGGTGGTTTCATATATCTATACACCCGAAGCGATCGATGCACTTCTTCCCCTTCCTCCTGCTACCTTTTTTCAGTTTTCAGTTTTCCTTTCCTTGCGTGATTTCGGCCGCTTTTTTGCGTTCGTATAGTGTAGTTTGCAATCGCTCTTAATTTTCAGTTTTCAATTTCCCATCAGTTTCCGTTTCTATTTCGTATTTTTCCTCGAACCTTTTACTGATAGTGTCTCTCCCTTTACTTCCTCTGCGAGGGAATCGTTTAGCATGTGTTCGGAGTTACTCCCTTTGCTCCCCTCCCTCCTTTTTGCCAGTTATTATCTTTTTCTTTCTTTCCTTCTTCCCTTTCCTTTTCTGTCTGTCATGATACCCACCATCTCTATATAATGATTACGACCCAGTTTGTCTTTTATCTTTTTTATTCATGGGTTCTCACTCGTGCTTGCTTTTGCTTTTTTATGTTTGTGCGGTGTGGTAGGTAGGGAGGTTCTTGGCGGACCGAAATTTATAAGGCTTGTCACTCACTATAAATCTTGCTTCTGACTAGGTAGTTTCTTATCATATCATACTTTTTGGCTTGTGGGGAGATGTTTGGCCAGAACCACGGTTTGTGGTGGTCAGACGTGTAAATTAGGGTGCGCTTAGTGGGTCCTATGTATGATTGTTATGTTCGAGGGGTCTGGGATTTATTCTTCATTGGCAAGGGGCCATGGGGCTGTGGGGAGGTTGGTAGAAGTGCTGTATTGTCTCAATATTTCTACATTACATACTAGCTGGCTCGACTGGCGCTGTGTAATTTAAGCAAAGGATGGTCCAAAAAGTTGTGATAGGGAGAAGAAACAAATGCACAGAAAATCTAAACGAACCCCTTGAGACAGCCTCTGCCGGTTAATATTGGCTCCATCATTGATCTCATTCACACGGTCAAACAGCATCATACCGCGCTCGCAAACACATCCACAAGTCTATTAGCTATCCGATCCTAAAATGCCAATGGCTACTACCACCAATCCACCCATTCGCCAGTCCACCTTTTCCATTTCCCTAGCTAGGCTCCATAACTGTAACAAACAACCTTGCTAGGTAGTGACATTATAGTAGGAATAACAATAATCCAATAAGCCTTTGAAATTGTATTCGACCATAAGTAGGCTTGCTGCGGAAGTATCTATCTAATTCGAGGAGGATGGGAAATATAGCTTTTTGGGGAGGGTAATAAGAATGGAAGAAAGGAAGAATGAGATAGATAGAGAGAGAGAGAGAGAGAGAGAGAGAGAGAGAGAGAGAATGGATGGCAAATCAAGCCGACCAACCACTGTATACCCCGAGCACTGCACAGTACAGTACAGCACAATACTGTAGCCACCGATAGATAATTCCTTAACAGCTATCGATTGATAGATTCCGCGAAAAATCTCAAGACCGCCACCCCCCATAATAATCACTTTGTCAAGGTTAGATCCATCAAAATTCACCTTCTTCATTACTCGAGGGAAGGTAAATGACTTTCATTTTCATTTTCTCACACTCACTCACTCACTTCACTTCTTGTCTAATAAAACCTTTTTTTTTTTTTTTTTCTTCTCCTTTTTCTCCTTTTTTCCCTCTTGCTGTGCGGTTTAACGTCTCTTCTAACTCTAATTTGGAGCATTTTAGGGAGGAAATTCGCAAAAGGGGGGGGGGGGAAGTACTCGTGAGTCGATTGGGGGAGGTGATGGATATATTCTTAACAGAAGAGAGGGGAAAAAAAAAAAAAAAAAAAAAAACATATCTACTATTATCACCGTACTTATCTTTTTGCCTACGTACTGTACTCGGAAGTGTTACTCAGTTGACTGACTAACCGACTGACTGACTAACCTGGATCTGGATAAGGTAAGGTGGGAATTTGCTTTACTTCTGAAAATATATCTTTGGGAAGATTAGCTTTTTTGTTATGATACTGCAGTGTGTGTGTGTGTGTGCGTGCGTGCATGCGTGCGTGTGTGTACGGGAGCTCAGGTTCTGTAGGTATCGGGTATGTGAGGTTTTAAATACTGGTTTTTTTTTTTTTTTGTTTCCGCTTGTCTAGAGAGATACAAATTATGGGTGGTTTATTTGTAGATTGATGAATTATGTGCATAACACTGAGGGAGTCTCTTTTGAATGAGTGATTTGGAGTATTAGTGGTATTCTACGCTTTTTCTTCGGCGACGTTCTAACCAATGAAGGGCGTGAGGGGTCGGAGTTGAGTTCTCGGTATCTATTTTTTTTTCTCGGGCCTTCACTGGGCGTTTGGGACTTGTTTATCTACGGGGGTTGATGGTGATGATGATGCACTGTCAAGTTACTGTACTGTACTGTACTGTACTTGTACAGTCGTGTGGATGGGTGGTATGATATATATATATATATACCACAGACTCAAATATCTACAGTTCGAGAATGCGGAAAGGTCATCCGCTCTGTACAGTTACGGTACTTGCTTCCCGTGGTGGCTTGTAGGCTGGTAGTAGAGTACCCGGAGTATATATATATATATATATTATATCTCCCCACTGCTTGCTTGCTTGCTTGCTTGCTCGCTGGATATTCCAGACGTCGCTCTTGCCTGGTTAACCGTTTCCAATCCGCGCTTACACAGCCGGGAGCGCACACTCTCAGTATCGCGAAAGTGAAAAAGTGAGGTGAATAGAAGAGAGACCCTTGCATTAAAACAAACCACACCCTTCCAACCCCCCCCGGGGTGGGTCTTGCGGGTGAGGGGATTTTTCATAATCCTGCTTATCCTACCAGTCCTCCCTTTTCGGTCTGCTTCTGAGTACCCTGTATAAAAAAAATAAAAATTAAAAAAAACGTATGATAACTGTGGGTATCATATAACTGTGCTTCAGAGCCCCTTTCCATACGTTACGGTATCATACTATAGCATTTCCTACACCGGGTTAGGAGGGGAGGGGAGGGGGAGGGGGTTCGTTGTAATCTGTTTTTTTTTTTTTCTTTTTCCATTACGACATTTTAAACTCTGCTATCACATCTCCCGTAGAAAGGGCCCCAAGGGATGGGCGCTTCGGCAACTTATTTTTTTTTTTCATTTTTCATTTTTCATTTTTTAAAAACATTGGTTCCTGCAGGATATGATATACAATGATAATGTGGGCTTACACCTTTCCATCTCGGGGCCCTGCGCAGTGATCTCTGTAATCGTTCCCACAAAACGGGTTATGATATCCTATCGCTGGATTGCATGATAGAACGATTGACGTGTCTGTAGATCCAACTCACGATGTGTGTCGGTGAGAGGAATTGTGTTCCACGGCACTAGGAGGTTACCGAATTTACTGTGCAAAACGCGCTGGTGCTCTGCAACTGGTTGTATGATATTGCGGACTTTGAAGTTCCCAACTGAGCTGATTCACAGACCGCTCGGTTGAGTATGATTTCTAACTTGACCAAAATTTGTTTTGTTTGCGTTTCTGGTTCGGAGCATAAGTTGTCCATTGAGTGGGTGATTGGGAGCCGAGAATGGCTTGTAATTGTATGATATCACCAGTGGGGCTTGGAGGTGGATAATAGGCTCTTATGTGATTTTTATCCTCGAGGGTCGTTTCCTAATACCGGTAGCGGAAGATGATGTTTACATATAACTCCCCTTACGGTTTACGCTAGTACCTACCAAGGGGGACCTACTTCTCCTTGCACTGGGAGGCAGTGTCGTTTCAGGAGTGCAATTGTTTTATTATCCCATGTTCCTGTTCAAGGATCCCTAGCTGGCTCGCACTTCGTCTCCATACCTTATCCCTGTGGACTTGATGAAATGCCCCCCTTTGTGCGCCAAAATCGATGACAAATGCAGGAAAGCGGATCCGAACATAGTATGGTCTAGCGTGGACACCGCCGAGTTAACTTCTCGAGGATGATATCGCTCTCGGGAGTAGGAGAATAGACGTGGCGGATGGGATGCGAGGTCGGACCAAAGAACCAAAGAAAAGCCACACAAAACGATAGCTAGAGCAAACACCATGGGGAATGCGAGGGCAACTCGGGTGATGAATTGTTAAAGTGAGGAGTCGCTGCTTATTCAATAAATTCGCCAGACCTTTAACCGAGTGCTAATCGATGAAGCTGCGCTAACGGGGCACTTACATTCTTGTTTTATTTGATCCTATAGGATCCATCTAATCTACTCGAGTAAAGTGATAAGCCATACCGGTAACTGCCTCCGGCTAGTGCAGCTCTCCACGGCAGGGCGTCCTGTTTTGTCTCCTACGGCTCAAAACTGGAAATATTATTAATACCTCTACGGAGGTACAGCGCCTAAGTTTTGCATGTTACACTAGTAGTGGGTATTGTGTGAGCCACTAGTGTAACATACAAAACTTAGGAGCTGTACCTCCGTAGGTGGTTTCTTAGACGGAACTTCTGTGAATTTCGGACACGGGCACTTGGTGGGGCCAGGGCAATTTGGGTGTGATCTAATCATTGATCTTGGCCGGCTACCCTACGCAAACAGCCTGGGCGCCGAAAACGGATGACTCTTCGAAGTTTGCCGCTGCGCTGCAAGCGGGATTTCGCTGTATCAGCGTTACGCCCTTTGAATCGAAACCTAACCCTTAGAGATTACTATCTTTCGGGTGTCTTCCATTTCGTGGATGTTGTGATACCGCTGGAGGGTGCTCACTTACCATGGGGGTACGCAGGGTTCCCTGTATCATATAGGAATCCAGTATCAGGCACCCGTATGATACATTTGAGTCCCAATTTTCTATAGGGCGTCGTAATCCGTACAGATTATTTGCCGTACAAAATTTTAATTACTGCGTTCGTGTGCTCCATGCCTAAGTTACTACCCGTACTTGTAGGTTTAGATAGCGCGCTCCAGGGAAGAGGCTCTCCCGCTGGGAAATTCAGGGGTACGGATGCTTCCAGAGTGGTGTTTCGCTCACGCACCTCGCTGGTCACATTCAGTGCAGGTTGTGTTTTTGTTGCCGATGCGAAGGGTAAGGCAGGAGGAGGGATAACGATGAAAGTAGGGGGAAATGAACGCAAGAAAGGAGATAGGGCATTATACACACGGGAGTAGACATTCGGTCCACAGGAGTGGGAGTTGGCTCTACACAACACGTCGTACAAATGGTTTCCTGCACGATGTAATCAGGATGAAGTGTCGTGGCCACGCCTCAATACCACACTTTCCGAGCCTTTGATCTCTACTCTCATGCTAACAGCATCTTCATCTTTCCTTGGTAAATTATTTCATCGCCAAACCGAGAAGAATATCTGTGCTAGAAGAGGGCTTGTGTTCACCCCTGGCTTGGTTCGAGTGTCCTAGAAACTTCAGGTGAGGAACTCGAGTCTCGTCTCGAGAGCCCTAAATTTAGGGATTCTACGATACGAATCTAAAGGAACAATGCACTATTGTTCGCTTGCATCGCCACCGTCGTCGCTGCGCCTTAGTCGGAACCCCCTTGTTCTGACTTGGGGGTCTGCATGGTGGTACCGACACTTATGGCGGCTAGGTTTTAACGCATCATGTAACGTTAATCTGGCTTTGCAAGCCTGGCGGGCCGTGCGACAGGGGGTGATAGGGCCCATTAAAAACAAGCTTTTCAATTTGGTTTGGATGCGCCATTCGCTGGATCGGTGACCCGGCGCCTTGTGTCACTTATGGGGTTTACATCCCCTGCTACTGGCACCCAGCACACGGTCAAGACCTCACCCTGGTGGTGGACCTCTGTTGTCCCAGTGTTGTTCTGGGGCGTTTCTTTGCTTTTTCATAGGTTGTCGAGTGAGCACCTATGATTAAGTTCTCCTTGTGGTCTGTGGGAGAGGTTGGCCAAGGGATCTGGGCACGAGGATTTCTCCTCAGGGGGTCGCAAAGCCTCTCAGTCATTTCGTGAATCTGGTCCGCTTGTCTGTGTAACTTTTAGGATCCCTGATTTCTAGTATCTCGGAGAGCCGCGTGCTATGTGGAGCTCCCGGAAGTTCTCTTGGCGCGTTTTGTTCATGGACTACACCACCCCCCGGAAACATGACGATTTATGCTTTCTACCGTAGCGATTCTCGAGCACACCACTATTGTCCAGATTACATAGAGGAGCTTTGTAGAGTTAACGGGGGGGTTCGTCGTATCACCTCGGAAACTCATCCTCTTGTTTATCCAACCTCGTTCTAAATAGGGCTAGGGCACCTAAATGTGCTGGGATGGCGGTCGACAGAAACACTTTCCGGCAGGACTTTACTTTTTCATATGGTCCCAGCACAATCCCATCGTTGGAGGGCTGTCTAAGGTGATGTATTACTGCGTGGTACTTGTATCTAGAGGACCCTAGTGGTGCCATCAACATTCTGGAATACTAATACTTATGCCCTCCCTTCTGCTATGACCGCTTTACAAAATCTCACGCAATTAATACTTATTAAGGCCTTTGTACCGTGAAGGAGGTAGTTTTAGAACCCCGCAATGCCGTACTGTGGTCGCCCGTCGGGTGCTCGCGTGGCCTTACCGATTTAGACGAATTCTCTGTTGGCGTTGGACAGGAGAGTACCAAAAGCTGTCGATTTCCCCTCACCTTGTTTATCCCAGACTCAGACTGTTCCATTCAGAACGCCCCGTTCCGGGCTAGGGCCTCAGCGCCTGTATTTCAACGGATACTGATGTGTCAACTTGGCGTCGAAAGTCTCAATTGTCGGAGCGATGTCAATCTGATATACGGGCCAACTGCCGGCCGGCCGGCTGTGGTGGTTATGTCCTGAGAGAGATCTCAAACAAACATTGGGGGGAAGCTGAGAGAAATCTCACCAAATCTGGGGGACGGTTATCGGGAAAAGCTTCCAACTGCCCGGGTGGGGATTTCTAAAGCTAAGTTATCGGGGAGGGCCACCCAACCAACACTTGATACAAAACCCCGGGAATCCATTTCATTGGGCTCAGGATGAATTGATGGTGCCGGGAAAGATTTTTTTTTTTTTTCTTTTTAGCGAGTATGCGCGATCGGTGGTGCGCTCTGATACACACGAGACCGGTAGTCGCCGGGTGGGTGGGGAAAGTTGTAAGTGTAACAAAGGTCTACTCGAGTACTCAGCGCATCTTTTGAAACGCCTCGTTGTGGGTGCGATAGCTTGCTCAGGGGGTTCGACGGAGAGAGGAGGGGGAGAAACAAAGCTATGAAAGTGCTTTATTGGAGCGTTTTGTCGAATATGTTTGAAAATCAAGAGTATGGGTTTTTATATAAACACGTATTCAGACATCGGGACCAATCATTTTGCGGGAATTTTCGCGGAGAGATATTTCCCTCAGAGTCAGGTGATTTCTTCACCGACAGTGGCACCCACCGAACACGTCGATGCAAGCTTGGTGATCCTGCACTGCATATGGGAGAGAAGGGTGCTCGCGTGGGTGCATGGCTGCATGTGAAAGGGCTCCAGAGTCGCCGCGAGTGAGGGACAATGATCGGGTGAGGCGGTGAACATGGTTTTAATGGTTGTTTTTGTGGTGCTGGGGAGCCAGCGACGGGGATATCAACTCACCGACAGCCAGTGTGGCGTTTACGAAATCCGTTAAGCGAGGCTTGGCTACAGGGGGAATCAGCCGTAAGGAAGGAAACCGAGGGAAAAAAGGAAAAGCGAAGGGAGAAAAAATTATTGGGCGCTTAGGTACTTGTAGTTGCTACCGGTGCAATAGATCAGTGTAACCCAATCGGGTACGGGTGCTTAGTTTGCGTTTTGGTACTGTCAGCTACAAGCACAGAAGGAGAGGTTACGTGGAGAGGTTTCAGGTTAAGTTGTGGTATATTATATCTAGATTCGATGAGTTAACTGGTGAGTATCGTAGTTTCCATCGCGAGGATAATGCTAACCCCGCTGACAATTGTGATAAGAAAGATGATGATAGTGATGATGATGATGATGATGATGCTGATGATGGTGGTAGGAATCGTGGGGTGTCGGAGCGGAATGAGGGGCGGAATATACGTATACCCCATCTATTCTTTCCATCTTATTTTTCACGCTCATTGCCTCTGGTCTTATTGGTAGTACATGGAGAATTTGACTCTAATTACAGATATCACGGGCTAGGACAGAATCCGAACTACTTGTACTGTACCACTATCACCCCCTACTTCTGGCTGTTCAGCCCACCCCCGCTGTCTTTACCTGGCGCAGGTATCATGGCACGGGTTTGCCCATTCGTCGATAGGAGAGCACGGACGTCTAGCACCTCCAGAAGCAATCCTAGCAAACACCAACAAACAACACCTAGCACCAGCGGGTCGGGCATGGAGGTTTTTTTTTTCTTCTTCGTCAGAGGAAGCTTCAGGATCCATTCCATTTTGCCTACGCAGCTGGCAGCGGGGGGCCCTGGGCCCGGTGAGGCATGGTTAGGGCTGAGACTGCGCCGTTACTGGGCTACTGCCATATATAATAAACCTTGCACATCCTACTTACCCTACAGTTCTTCACAGCGGTCGGATCTGCTCCTTGTCCAGCTTTTTCCCTTTGAATATCCAAAAGCCCAAATCTGGTTCTTGGCGGTACCACACCCAGTATGAGGCTCCCGGTTGAGATTGTGGACCAGATAATGGCAAATCTTGTCGAGAAAAAGGACCTAGCTGCTGCGGCTCTGGTCAGCCGGTCTTGTTACAGGTCTGCGACACCGCTTTTATACCGCGATATCGAGATTGAAGACTCTCTCGACCACAACGATACGCGAACAATACCAACAAATGGAGTCCAGAAACGTGCGAACTTACCGCAAATGAGTAGTATGGTTTCTGCGCTCCATGGGTAAGATACGATCTTCCTGACACGTCTTTGTCAAGCAATATTGCCCACATGCTAATTCCTTGTGTGGTAGTAATCCATTTATCTGCTCTTTTGTGTGCTCAATTGGACATCAGTTCTATATTGCAGATGCCCACGTCTGCTCTCTTCAACGGCAGCTCTGGGAGATGGCTCTCATAACTATGAGAATTCAGTTACAAGAGATAATCGACCGCAACGGCTTTTCTAGGGTTACCCAATTGCGCCTATTCAATCCGGATGTCGAGTTCGCAGAGATCTTATTGAAAGGTCTTCTCCCACAGATAGAGGTTCTCCATATAGAATCGTCGTTTGTTCGCCATCTTCCATTCGATGGAAGCCTGCCCTCAAATATCAGAGAGCTACACGTGCAATTCCTCTCGGAGCTGTTTCCGATTCCGGGGCCATCCCCTTTTGGGGATGCTTGGCAGGCCGCTAGGGCAGAATATAACTCTGCTGGCGAGATCATGCACTCCCGTTTCAATAACTTCCTTTCTAGTTCCCCATCGCTTCGGGTTCTTCGAATAAGCGGCACCAAAGAACTCCACACCATTCTTACCGATGTTGCTCTTCCATCTTTAGATACTTTGGAGATCAGGCCTGTCTTCAACTTGGTGATGGACTTGGCAGTGGCAGGTCTCTCCTCCTTTATCGGTAGAAATCCTAGCATATCCCGTCTCGCACTTCGTAACCTTCCTGCTGGAACGGACGCTATGCTCTCCATATCTTCCGAATCTCGCTCCGGAATCCGCCAGTTGATCTCATGTATTGATGAGATCCCAGCCGATTATTATTCCTTTCTGGACCAGTTTGAAGGGCTGGATACCTTCAAATTGCAGCGCGATATTGTGGTCTGTGGGATCTTACAGGAGGAGCTTCTCGAGTTGGTAAAGCACCTCCAGCGTGACGGACCGGGTATTAAGAATCTCGCCCTTCCCATGCCCTCTCATATCAGCGGGCGGACCCTTACAGATAGCAGGCTGGAAATGGCGAGGACTGCATTAGAAAATTTTGGTCGGGCATTCAAGGAATATTTGCCTAGTGTGGAAGTCTTCGGCATTAGTCAAATTGGGAGATATGGTGATCTCAGAGCTGTATTTCGCCCCACTCATCTTAAGACTTTCCCTGTAGGGATGCTGACACTGGACTCAAGGTAGATTGGGCTCGTTCCTTCGCCGGTCATCCTTTCCTGAAGCGACTTGCAATTAAGACACCATTCTTGCCTGATTTTGCGGAGTCGTATGTAGTCCGCAAGGATGCAATTGATGACTTAGCAAAGGCCTTTTCGGATTTACCGGCGCTGGAGAAGTTGGTGTTCTATGAGAGTGTCAATAGACAAACCATCGAAGTGGAGATTCTTAGAGGAGAGACCACTACCGGTAGGGAAAGGCCTATGGACAGCGTAGAGGTGGATGAAGAGTTTTTTGATTCTTTTTTCCAGACCGGGTGGGAGAAATCATAGATCATGTTGGATCACTCGTTCTTGTGTCAATTAATAGTCTTTTTGGAGTATAGCGCTGGACTCTTTCACTTTTCTTTCTTCGCCTAGTAATACAAAAAGTAGCCCCTTGCCATAAATTTATGCGTGTTGACCTTTTCTTTCTTTCTCGGAATGCCCCTCTTACCGTTCTTAACCAATGCTCACTTTATCAGGAAATGGAACTCATGGAGTTAAAGAGGAACCAATTTCAAGTAGTTCTATACAGCGTCTCCCCCCCCCCACCAAACCCTGTTGTTTTTGAGGCCCGTTCGGTGTTGGATTTGGCCGTGGTGACGGTCGATTTCAGACGGCCGATGCTACGGATAAGTCCGAGAGTCAGACAAGATATTTTTTTAACATACAGACTAGAAGTACTGTACAAAATTGTATATAATAATATTATATAGATAAATAATTCCCCATATTGTTGAGAAGATTATCTAGCAAGAGAGAAGAGATTTTCTTAATATAACAAGTTCTACCTTAAAAAAGTCTTCATCAGAATCTTCTAGAATCCTTTGCACTCTTAAGTAATTTTAGCAAGTTATATTTATTAAGAGTCTTCTTAGACATATCTCCATCTGAGTCCATGATAAAATCTTTTAATTTTAGCTAACCTCAATTACTATTAGAGTCTTCTACTGCCTAAAATTTATACTAAATATATACACTTGAATATATAGGAACTATCACCTGTATACTTTACTTAACAGGATAAGGAGAAGGTGATCTACTAATTGGCCTTTATACCTACTACTATTCTTCACTTGATATACCTGCAATAACCTCTTATTTTTATATACTAGTATAATGTCACAGGTGTGACTTAGCAAGGATGGATTTCACATGACTCATGATTATGAGTCATAGGTATGTTATGTTTGCTACATGACCTCACTTTGAGGTCATGGGATTTTCACACAACTTATAGTTATGAGTCATTATTATTATTAGATAGATGTCAACTCTAGTATATTTGAGAGACTTGGGCCAAATCTTTGATTAGAGAATCAGTTGAGGAAGACTCATCTCAATAAATAGGTAAGGTAAGATTTAAAGTGTAGGATAATATTATATTGATAAGATCTCTTCTCTATTACTTGATAATGTCTGTAAAGCTTAAGAGGTACTTTGATATTTATATCCTGCATCTGAGTATTTATGGACTACTTCTAACTACTATGTCTTCAAAGTACTACTCTAGTTTTAATATACAAACATTCAAAATCTTATAAGTATAAACACTGTTTGACCTAGAAACTTCTCATACCCTTTATCGGTCTTAGAATAGTATTCCTCCAGTAAGATGACTGTGATATTTGTTTTACAAAACAGACATCCTCAACTTAGTTGATCATATAGACTATTATATTACTTTAGTCTTGTTGACTATCATTCTAGTGATCTCTTTAGTCATGAAGTAATCAGTTGCATACTAAGCTACCTATTGCCAACCACCAGTTCAAGCCTAATATGCTAATATCTTCTGAGTTTTTGACTTATCTAGGTCTTCCTATCTGAGCATGCTTTCTCTTGGTCTACCTGCCTTTATGGAGGGGTTCTATTACTAGGATCAATTAACCTACAGCTAATCTCAGAAGGGTATGGGTAGATTCAGTATGTCCTTAGCTGCTTACACTACTGTGATAACCTCCTGAAGTATTTTGAGGAAAATGTCCTATTACTTTCAGCTCAGGTTTAGGAAGTCCAACTTTGAAGCCTACTAACTCAATACATCTCTCACAGATTGCTTCTATTCCACTTCCTAGATGTTGCCAAAGGTCCTCTCTCATATATCCTGTAAACAGCATGTAGTTGGACAGACAGCAGTAACCTATATAGTGTTATGACATTGGCATTATTGATGAGATAATTTAGTGACAGGATACAACTATTGAAATTTTGTTAATGATATATGGGCCATATAAGGGGGCTGAAGTGAGGTCTTGAGTTGAACATCCTCCATCTCCTCTATTTTACTTGTGCTTGAAATCAACCCTCAATGCAGGACTCTCACAAACACCTATCTTCCTTTCTCCTCCCATCATGGCTTGAGCCTAGGAGTGATGGCTATTCTCAACCTCTCTCCACTGCCCTCTTTTACTTTCTTACATGTCAAGGCTTTCATCCTCTTAGGTTCAAGTACTGCTGCTCTGCTACCCATTCCCTCCTCCTTACCTCACTTAGTGAGGTTCCTTTACACAGTCGGTGACCATTTGCTTCCCATACTTCAAATGGCTGAGAATATGATTTGCAGTATGTAAGAACTCTTCAACAAGCTTATGGGTTGATCTTGCTCCTCCCTATGGTTGACTTAAGTAGTGGTATCCCATCTACTAAGTGACACTAGCTCTCAGAGAATGATGAACTACATGGAAGACATGGTAAAATGCTTACCCTACTCCACTAGGGACTGCCTAGTAAGACACGAACATAATTACCAAGAGTTGATACAGTCATATTCGGTTTCCTCCCTGACCTGATGGCTGGATCAGCTTGTGTCCTACTACTACATCCTTCCCCTGACTAGCAATCTACTGTTTTCCTCTTTCCTGCTAATCTTTACAGTGGGCCTCCTTTCTTGGTTACATTGCATTCCATGATACCTTCTACGGTTTCTGTCTGCTAGTGCGTATATCTAGCTTGATTGTTTTTGGGATCTGGTGTGAATTCTACTTTGTTTTTCTGTATTGTTCCAAGAGGTTACCTTCTTACATTCACCTACTTGTTTCTAGTTAGACTTCTCCTATTCTCTGAGTTCACTTGCAAGGTAGGAAGAGGTTTTTCTTTGGGTGAGATGTGTTGTTAGGCCCATACCAGAGGGTCTTAAGGATATGGTTAAGCTAGGTGGAAGGAGGAATGGGAATTGTTTTATACCATAGCTAGTATAGCATGCAGATTCTTGTACTCTAAATAATAATGAAATATGTGAAGAAGAAAAAAACAAACAAACAAGGGTCTTGGCTTGAGTAAATTGAGGATCCATACATACTAGTAATTACCCTACCATAAGGTCTCTGCACTAGTCTCAGATTTCCATATACCTAACAGTTATATTATAGTTATTTGTTTGAATAGCTTGTGATTATGAGTCAGATAATATTTTGAGTTTCACACATGACCTCATTTTGAAGTCATAGGGCTTTTACACATGACTTTGCCTAGAGGTCATGGGTTTCACACATGTGACTATTTAGGTCATATGACTTGTTTGTTGCAATTTGATTGGTTTAAGGTATATAGTGCAGTGACTCATAGGAGTCATCTGATGAATTTCATATAACTCATAGTTGTGAGTTATAAAGGTCATGTGACATAAGGTATGAGTCATACAGTGTGAAGAGTGACTATACAAGGAGGTTATAAGAACTGAGGAGTTGAGTGATCCTTTGTCTCCTCTATTTTCCTCATGCTTGAAATCAACCTTCAATGTAGGACTCTCACAAACATCCACCTCCTCCCTCTCCTTCTATAATGGCTTTGGCCTAGGAGTGATGGCCATCCTCACCCTTTTCCCATTGTCCTCTTTCACTTTCTTATATATTGAGGCTTTCCTCTCCTTGAATTCCAGTACTAACCTTTAGCTACCCTTTTCCTCTTCCTCACCTCACTTAGCAAGGCCCCTCCACACCATTAGTGACTGTCTGCTTCCCATGCTTCAGATGGCTGAGAATACAGTTTGCAGTATGCGAGAACTTTTAAACAGGCCTATAGGTCAATCTTGCCCTTCCCTATAGTTAGCTTAAGTGGTAGTATTCTATCCACTAAGTGATGCTATCTCTCAGAGAACAATAGACTATAAGAAAGATGCAGTAGAATGCTGACCTTTTACTAGGAACCATCTAGTAAGATACCAACACAATTACTAAGAGTTGATAAGGTTGCATTCGGTTTACTTTCTGAACTGACAGCTAGATCAGCTTGCATCCTACTACTGCATCCTTTTTTTGGCTAGCATCCTACTACCTCCCCCTTTTCTGCTGACTCCATAGTTGGCTCCCTTTGTCAGTTGCGTTGCATTCTGGGATACTTTCTATAGTTTCTCTCTGCTAGTGTGTATACATAGCTTGCTTGTTTGTGGAATTTGGTGCAAAATTTATTTTGTTCTTTTGTGATATTCCAGGTAGTTATCTTTCTATATTCTCCTATTTGTTTTTAGTTAGGCTTCTCCTATTCTCTGAGTTCACTTGTGATATAGAGATGGGTTTTTCTTTAGGCGAGATGTACGGTTAAGGCCATACCAGAGGGTCTTAGAAATACAGTCAGGTTGGACGGAAGGAGGAATGGGGATTGTTTTATGTCATAGCTAGCATTGCATGCAGATTCGTATATCTTAAATAACAATGAAATATATGAAGATAAAAAAGATAATAAAGACTTAGGAGTTGAGCTCTGTGTGCTTTGTTCTAGGTTTTTTCCTTACTTATTACTTTATGCTTTTATGAATATAAAACCTCTTATGATCTTTAATACATTGCTACACTACTGATACAATGGTGGTTCTACTATGAAGCAGTGTGAAGAAAGAGTACAATAGTTAATGAGAGTAAGACATGGATCTTATTTGACCTTTGTTAGATGTAAGTCTAAAAACTATGGACAAAATAAGAAGAGAGAAGTATTGTTACCTGTTACTAAGAACCTAACGTTAAGGAAATGTAATATATAATTAGTACTATAACATGTTCTGGAAGTACTGAGGGTACAAGGTGAAAATATCTTGTAATAGGATTGTCAGTAGCTATACTTAAATCCCAAGGTGGTGTGACATTAATATAGTTAATGCCAGTGGAGATCTTAATAGAATTACTGAACAGCTGTCTAGTACTATATTGCTGGTTCTTCAAGTCCTGCACTTGATAGCTATTCAGAATATAAACTGAAAAGAAGTAACCACTCATCTACGTGTATTCAGAATTGTGTCTGTCAAAGTCTGCCTTCTCTAAGTTCTGGAAGATAGTAGTCCTTAAATATAACTTTTTCAGCTATCCTGTAGTCTAAACAAAACCAAATAATACAGGCATAAATAAATACCTTAAATCAAACATAAAATGTAATATAAAAACCTTATCAGCCTAACTAGGCTGGCCTCAAAGGCCTTCTCAATTTGTGTACCTTAAAATTGTTATACCAGTAACCAAATAACCAGTATCCATTACAAGTACATCAGCAAAAAATATAGCTGCATCAGATGCATAGGTGCAATGTGCGGACAATGGGTAAATGTCAATTGCATCCAGTGTGTCTTATAAATCTGGCG
This sequence comes from Tuber brumale, assembly GCA_014065205.1. NCBI lineage: Eukaryota > Fungi > Ascomycota > Pezizomycetes > Pezizales > Tuberaceae > Tuber > Tuber brumale. The sequence goes on along the minus strand of JACCEG010000076.1, from coordinate 348,297 downwards.
GCACCATGAATGTCGCTAGTATATCTGGTACATCCAGTAGTAACAGGAGATATTAGAAGTATCTGGTAGTAACAGAAGATGTCTAGGGTATTCGGATAATATCCTAGGAGGAGACTTGGCAAGCCTCATTTCTGGATCTAGTTACGATTGCCGGGAGGTCATACTAGTATGGCTAGAATAACCAAGATATGATACTACGCTAGTCCTGGTAAGTACTAGAACCAGCCACTCTGTAAGAAAGCTAACCTTTATGTAGGAGCAAAAATAGGAGACATGGTAGGAAATTTATTTTTGGTTCTAGAACAATGGTTGAGTGAAAATGCTAAAAGTTCACCCTATAAAAGTGAGTCATAGTTGACTTCTGCTGGTAGTAAGTTGACCCAGGAGGGTGTGGTTCATATCCTAGTACATTCTTTAGCTGTTACAACTACTCAACATTCTCCCTTACCTTCATGATTCACTAAGTGCCAAACTTGATACCAGATTCCTATAGAGTCCTTTTGGTACAGTATGTGATACTTTGGCACCTAGGTGTACTCGATGCCAGCTTTCCAGCGGTACCAAGAACATCCACTCGGCACAAATACTCATAGTTTTACAGCCTAGCACGTCTTTGGCAAGGTTTTGACTTAGTGCTGACCTTGATACCAGATCTCTACAGAGTCCTTGAGGCACAACATCCGACACTTTAGCACCTAAATGAATTTGATATCAGCTTTTCAACAGTACTAAGAATGTCAACTTGGTATGAATACCCATAGAGTTATAGCCTAGTGTATCCTTGTTAAGCTTTTGACCTAGTGTTAGGCAGACGCCAAACTCCAGTATAACTGAGGAATGTAGGCCAGAATCTTTGATCAGAAAATCTGTTGAAGAAGGCTCATCTCGATAAATAGTTAAGGTAAAGATTTAAAGCATAAAACAATTTTATATTGATAAGATCTCTTCTCCATTGCTTGATGATTTCTGTAAAGCTCAGGAGAGACTTCGATATTTATATCCCACATCTGAGTGTTTGTGGACTACTTCTAACCACTATGCCTCTGAAGTACCACTTTCGCTTTTAATACACAAAAGTCTAGAATATTATAAGTGTGAACACCGTTTGATCCTGAAACTTCTCACAACCTTTCATGGTTACGGAATAGTATTCCTCCATTGAGATGACTGCGCTATTTGTTATACCAAATAGTAGCCTTCAACTTAGTTATCTGCATAAACTATTCTATTACTTTAGTCTTGTTGACAATTGTTCCAGTAGTCTCATCAGTCATAAAGTGATCAGTTTCATGCCAGACCACCTAGGGCCAATCACAAGTGCAAGCCCGACATATCAGTATCTTACAGGTCTTCAACTTATCTAAGTCTTCCTGTCCGAGTGTACTTCCTCTTGGTCCGCCTGCTTCTGAAGAGGGGTCTTATTACAAGGACCAACCAACCTACAGATGATCTCAGAAGGGTATGGGTGGATTTGGTATGTCCTCAATAGCCTCTACTGCAGGAACATCCTGTTAGAGTCTTTGCCAGAAACATCCTGTCACCTTCTGTCCAAAATTAGGTATCCTAATATTGAAGCCTACTATCTCAATGTGCCCCCAACACAATCCTTCTGTTCAACTTCCCAGATATCACCAAAAATCCCCTCTCGTATAACCTGCGAACAGCATATAGCCAGACAGATGATGGCGATGTATATGGTGTTATGAAGTGGGCTTCATTGATATGACATTTTAGTTATTGGATGCAACTCTTGAAATCTTGCTAATAATGTGTGGGCCCCATAAGGGGACTCGAGGGGGGTGTTGGCTTTCCCTGAAAATCGAGAGTCTGTTTTCACTTACCCTACTGTAAGCTCTGTGCACTTATTGTTTCAGATTTCCATATATCTAACATGAGCTCTCTCCTACCAGACTTCGCCTCGAATGCCTTTATAACTTTTTATTTCTATATACATTTTAGGACTCCATATGGTCAGGACAAAAAACCTCCTACTTTGACTTGGCCACAGTAGGAAAACCTTTTCCTCACTATCGTACTTCTGCCCTTCCAGACATATCCAGGTTTTCACTATGAAAACTCTCAACAACTTCTTCTGCATTCTCCATACCCGTTACTGGCTCCTAGATGTTCTCATCCTCAGAACACTCCTGCTATTTCATGAAGTACTACAGTTCACGCTTCTCCTGATAGCGACCACCTACTTGTTTCCTATAAGAATGTATCTCACTTCTTACTATTTTTTCAACCTCCCATTGTAGATCACTGTCACTGTCCTCTAGTTCATAAGGGGTTGCTGACGATTTCCATTAACTGATTCACAATAAGGTTCCAGTAATACAATGTGGAATACAGGATGAATGTTCCACTGATCAGATATGTTGAGTTTGAAAGCTCGTGATCCTCACTTTTCTAAGATTTGGAATGGACTGTAAAGCTTTGGACTCAGCTTTTTTGATTTTCTTTGGGTATGAATGTTTTTTGCATTTAACATTACTTTGTCCTCGATCTTGTACTCCAGTTGCTGTCTAGCTTTTCAGTCCTAGTATTTTGCTATTCGTTTCCTTGTTTTTTCTAGTGACCCTCGTGCTTATTCATGGATCACCTTGATCCTGTTTGCATTGAGTGTTACTCTTGTATTTTGAGTCTCTCGCTCCTTTATCCACTTGGTCTGTGGATGTAACCTGTAGTTTGTATAAAATGGTAATATTCTATAGGCGTTTGTAGTGGAGCTGTTATAGGCATATTCAGCTAATGGTAATAATTGATACCAGTCATCCTGATCATAGTTGACAAAACTTCAAAGGTACCTTTCCAGTACTTGGTTGGTACGTTCTGTCTGTCCAATAGTTTGGGAGTGGTAAGCTGTTAACATTCCTCACTTAATTTCCAACATCTTGCAAACGGATTCCCAGAATTCTCCTGCAAACTTTGAGTTCAGATCTGAGATAATTGCAGTTGGTAGGCCATGTAGCCTTCAGACCTCTTTTAGAAACACATTGGCAACATCTTTAGTGGTAGCAGATGTCTGTAGTCAGATGAAGTGTGCCATTTTGGTGAAGCGATCAATTACTACTATAATCTGAGTGCATCCTTAGGACTCTGGTAGTTGTGTGATGAAGTCCACTCAGATAGATACCTATGCTGCATAGGGTATTTGTAAAGTTTGCAATATTCCATACTTAGCGTGTCTAGGTGATTTGTTGTATTGGCATTCATCATAGGATCATACATTGTCATTGATCCAATCCGCCAGTCCTTTCCAATAGAAGTCTCGCATGTTGATTTCCAAGGTTTTTCTTTTTCCAAAATGTCCTGCAATTTTTGCGTTGTGACATTCTTCTGCGATCTTGATGTATAGTACCTGACTGTTTGGTATAAATAGTCTTTACTTATAGTATAGTAGATCGTCGGTTAAGGTCCAATCCTTGGGAAAATCCATTCCTTCATCTCATAGCTTAACTAGTTCTTTTCTTTGTTGCCTCCAAGCTATATCTGTTCTGATAACTTCATGTATTTCGCTTTAGAATTCACGGTTGAACTGCTTCAGATCTTTTTGTAGGATAATGGCATTTGATATTAGAACCTTTTCTGGTACTTCTGAGATGTCATACCAGTGTTGGTTGTCTTTAGCCAAAGCCTGTATATAACTAATGCTAGGTTCCTGCTCTTTGATGATCAAGGCTCTTGTTGCTATATCGGTACTACTGAATCCTGCAGTTCCTCGCTTGGTTTCTTCCAAGTCATCTAACTCTATCATGTCTTAGGTATCGATTTTTTCTACCACCAGTTGAGTTATGCGATCACTTATTCTTATCTGGTAATCCATGTCTTTGTTGTTGAATAGTATGACTTTGAGTTCCATGGTGTAGTTAGTATCCATTACTCCAGCTCCCATGAAGATTCTGCTTCAAATTGCTAGTCCGTTCCTTGAAGCAACTCTTCCATAAGTTCCTTCGGGTTGCCCTACAGCTATCACGGTTTGTATTAATGCTTGTCAATATTTCGGGACATGGTCATCTTCTATGGCATATAGGTCATGTCCTGCCACTATTCTTGAGCCCTTTGTCGGCAAGTATGCTATTTTGCTCAATCTCTTGACCCTAGTTATAGGTTCTTTTCAACCTCTTCCAGGTTCCAAATCCAAGTCCTTTTCCTCATCCCAGTCTTCTCCTTCATTGTCTTTTCTTGCCACTAACGATACCAGGAAATTTTCCGGTTTCAAAATTTTCCGTTTACAATGCGTAGCTCTCTCCTGAGGACAGTACTCTGGCCATGTACTTGATGCATCAGGCTTTCCTCCCTTCATGCCTGACCGGTATACAATATGAAAATTATATTCTACTAACTTCTGAGCCCATCTAATTTGACAGTCACTCTAGACTTTTGAGGTAATGAAGTATTGAAGATTTTGATGTTCAGTAAAGACAGTAATCGCTTTTTCCATTCTGATCAAGTAGTGTCTCTATTCTCTGAATACTTCTATGATTGCAAGTAATTCCTTATCGTGAATCTTGTAGTTGCATTCACCTCAGTCCAACATTTGGCAATCGAATGCTACTGGATGTTGTTTTTTCTCAAAGTATGAAGAAAGGATACAACTGAGTGCAAAATCGCTGGTGTCAGTCTCTACCACTATATCTCTTTCTGAAAAAAGGTGGTAGAGTATGGGAGCAGTTGTGAAGTGGTATTTTAGCTCCCCAAATGCTGTATTCTGCTCCACTCCCTATGCGAAATTCTTTGGATTTCCTTGTAGTATCTCAGTTGTCAGTTTGCAGATAGCTGAAAGGTTTTCTATAAATCGTCAGTAGAAGTTAGCAAATCCAATAAAGACTTATACATCTCTAATGACTTGGGTGGTTTTGAAACCATTATGGATTCTACCTTTTGAGTGCTCATGAACACCCCATTGACCGCCACTATGTAGTCAAAGAATTCAACTTCTTTGCTATGGAAGGTCAACTTTTTTATCCACACTGCTAATTGAAAGTGTGATAGAATTTGTAAGGCTGGTTAGACTACTTCGATATGTTCCTTTTCATCATTCGAATATATGAGGATATCATTAAGGTAACATATGACTCCAACATCTAAGTATTCTTTTAATACTTGATTGATTATGTCTTAGAATGTGGCTGGAGCATTGACCAATCCGAATGGTATGACCTTATATTCGGAATATCCATATCTTGTCCTAAGAGCTATCTTCTATTCCTCTTCTTCTTCAATCCTAATCAAGTAGTAACCATCTTTATGGTCTAACTTGGTAAAGATCTTAGCGCTAGCTGTTGAAATTTTCTAATATTCGTTTCATAAGTATATTTCTTCTAAATAACTTGTATTTCTCTCCTTAAGTTATATTTCTGGTTTACCTATAGATCACAAACATTACTACAGCAGGAGTATATACATTGAATATTACGCTTATATTTCATGATATCGATGGAATAATTGGATATATATTTTCTTATTGCATGTGCGGGATGTCTCGGTTATTTTTACTTATGTACTGCGACCTTTTTAGAAAATGCATTGCATGTTAGCTTTCCGTTTAAAATCTCTCACACCATTACAAGTTATATATATTTTACTTGGAATTTCCTAGGTAATTTTTCGGGGTCAAACTTGTTCGCACTTATGTTTTTACAAGATTTTCCGGATTATTTCTTTTCTTTGCTTAAGTATGCGCACCTGTATATATAGCTGGTTACCGCTCCAAGTGTCAGAAAGAATTAACGATAAGAACTACTACCAATCTGCCTTCCTACTCCCGTCCTCCTCACCTAAGTGTGCCTACAGTATACCTTTAATACTGTACCGTATTCTCGTAATCAAGCTATTAAGATTGTACCGCTACATACAAATTCAATAGGTTATGAGCCCGGCGCATTCATAGTCAAACGACATACACTTACACACCTTAAGACAATAGGCATTCTACTACTCTACCTCTTACCAACAACATTATCGCTTCCTTCATCCAAACGGTTTTATCACTTCCAATCTACAGTCGCAACCATCTCGCTTAACCTCAGAGCTTGTACCCCCCACAACCCTAACCACTCGATCATACACCTTATCGCTTCCTATAGCACACTAAAGTGCTCGATTGGCTAGGCTTGTTATTTAATTTACAATACAAGTACCAATACTTAAGCGATATGAGCGAGACTTCCTCAAATACTGCTGCAGCACCTCCGTTACCTCCTCCAGCAACCACTGGAGTACCTTTACCGCCAGGCCATGCTGCACCACTTCCAGCATCACCTGCTGTCGGACCACCCCCAGCAACTCCCACCCCAATAGCCAGAAATATCGCAAACAATTCCAAGCGTTCTTGGGCACTGTCCTACAAACTGAGCTCTATCCCAAAGCTCACCGGGCCCAACAACTACAGATCATGGCGCGATATCGCGGAATATGTATTGGGACTTTACAACTGCTGGGACATAGTAACGGAAAGGGATATAATACCAGAACCGCAAGAAGACGAAGATGGTGAAAACAATAGCGAGAAGATAGATGAGTTTAGAGATCGATACCAATGGGCCTCAACCTACTTCCTTGAAACGATAGACTCCCAATGGCTAATCCTTCTGGCAACCCATAAAACACCAGCAGCTACATGGAAAGCCTTTCAAGACAAATTTGCCAGAGAAAATACCTCCTCCTTCTTTGAGCAACGCAACGCTGTCCTTGACACCAAATACGATGCGGCCACACCAATAGCCGATCACATCAACGCATACGATACCCTTTGGAATCAAATGCAACATTGTTGCTCCTCCTCCTCCGCTAATGACCGATACACCTTGCTGTTTGTTTTCAAAACGGTTTTCGAGTCACCAGAAGCAAAAGCTGCTGTTCTTCTCCGTTCCCTTCCCTAGTCAATGTGTAACATCGTTGACAACCTCCAGACCAAGGAGGACCTTACCTACGATCATGTCTACAACAAACTGTTGGACTTGAGACCTTCGGGTAATTCCGAGACAGACAAAGCATATAAAAGCGCTGATGTCAAAGGAAAAGGAAAGGAAAGGGAAATGGTTCGAAAGACGCCGGCCAATACCAAGGAATGTACCTACTGCAAAAAGCACTACCCCACTGCACGGTCAGAGGGACATACTTGGAATGAGTGTAACAAACCCAAGGCCAACAACCAAAAGAAGAAAGAAAAGAAAGCTGTTAGTTCAGCCAAGATTGGAAAGGAAGAGATATCTGAACCGGTCAGTACATCCTCCTCCCTCCTCTCTACACAAAGAAACCCTTACCCACTCAACTGGGTAATCGATACTGGCGCAAGCTCACACATGACAAACAACCTAGACCTTCTTATAAACTATGTACCTAGTACTGGTACCATTAAGTTGGGAGATGACTCTATAATAGAGTCATGTAGTTCAGGAATGGTTGGACTCATAGCCAAAACCTCAAAAGGTCATGTAGTTCTGATAGTCCTGCAATGAGTTCTCTGGGTTCCCAAGTTGAGTAAAAGCAACATGATGTCATGGCGCGCTGTGGTTTCGATGGGAAAGGGTTTTTCTTTAAGTAGTAAAGGGAAAGACATGTTCATTTTAGGGAAAAATAAAGAGGAAGTAATCTGGGGAAAACTAGGCGGTCAGGATTATGTTGTGCAAGAAGAAAAGGATATAGCGAACAAGATGACTTACCAACAATGGCATGAAGCACTTGGACACCCTTCACCTCCTTACCTCCAAAGCAACAACTACAGCGATGACCCGTTAATCCCCAAAGTTCCTAAAGACTGGTGTTGTTAAACTTGCATCACCTCAAATTCAACAAAGCACAAACCTGAATCGATACAAAGCCGGTGTGAAAGCCCCTATGATCTGATCCATTCAGATCTAAGTGGAAAGTTTTCGTCCCCATCCTTTGGCAACTCTTGGTACTATGTCACATTTATAGACGACTGTACATGATACACTTGGGTTTATCCCGTCAAGGCTAAATCTGATACCGTAAAAGTGTTTACACAGTTCATCAAAGAAAGACAAACCCAGGATAGTGCTATTATTAAACAATTCCGAACTGATAATGGAGGAGAAAATGTCAATAATGAAATGCTGATATTGTTACAAAAGCATGGAATCATACATGACAAAACCTCCCCTTATTCTCACGAATCTAATGGTGTTGCCGAACGGTACAATAGGATGATAACCACATCAACACGTTCTAGGCTTACAGGATTACCGCTGCGACTATGGGCTGAAGCAATCACAACCGCCGTATACCTAAGGAACAGACTCCCTAAGCGATCCATAGGAAACTCAACGTCCTATGAATCTCTCTACAACAAAAATCCGGGACCAAATGCTTTATCTATATACCAGAGGAGACACACAAACCTGGAACTAAGCTACAACTTTGGGCAATCGAAGGATACCTTGTCGGATATACTTCCTCCAACAAATTATAACAGATATACATCCCCTCACAGCATAAGATTTCTGAAACGCGACAGATACATTGCACGAACAAAACAATACAACTATCAACTCCAACAGAATCGTTGCCGGAACCAGAAGTCTATGCGAATGTCTTTCAACCACCTCTCCCTACTCCATATGAGAAACAGATACCTCTCTCTACTACATATGAGCCACCGGAATCAGATACAGAAAAGACACTACCAAAACCGACCATCGAAGTACATCCTCCTCCACCGCCAGAAAACCCAGAAGATTATAATGAAACCGCAACACCAGAGGCAACCCCGGAACCACCTGAACAGGAGGAACAACCGGAGGAACTACCGGCAACACGGACCAGATCTGGAAGACTTATTCGTCCACCTCAATACTATGGCAGAAATGTCAAAGTACAGGCAAACGAGGACCCCTTGACGTATCACCAAGCGACCACTAGCTCGCTTAAGGAACACTGGACCTCAGCTATGGACGATGAGATAAAGGCACTGAAAAAGAATGGAACTTTCGATGAAGTAGATAAACCGATTGGAAGGAAGATAACTGATAGTAAGTGGGTATACAAAACGAAACGAAATGCTGTCAGTATACTGGAAAGATACTGTGCAAGAGCTGTAGCCAAAGGTTTCTCTCAAGTACCAGGATTCGACTTTGATGACACCTTCGCACCAGTTATCCGTTACGAATCACTCCGTTTCCTGCTTGCCGTTTGCGCCAAAAACAAATGGCGACCACGTCAATTCGATGTTAAATCAGCCTTCCTTTATGGTGAATTGAAAGAAGAAGTCTACATGCGACCGTTACCTGGGTACAGCAACGGAGATAAAGTATGGCGACTTAATTGATGTCTCTATGGACTTAAGCAATCAGCGAATGAATAGTATGCTCTCCTCACTAGATACTTAACATCTAGAGGTTTTACGACATCCTCCCTTGACCCATGCATGTTTGTTCACAATAAACACGACATCTACATTTCCGTTTATGTTGATGACATCGCTTTATACTTGGCCAAAACTCGTGAAGCCACCTCTCTGATAGAAGACCTGAAAACGGCATTCGAGATTACCGACTTAGGAGAAGCCACATTCCTGCTCGGCCTCCACATCGCGTATACATCAGATGGGATACATCTTACCCAAGAACGATACATCATATCAATCCTCGAAAGGTACTCTATGGAAAACTCGCGTTCTGTATCCACACCCTTACCGAATTGCATTCAACTATGGAAATGAACTGAAGTGGAACAGATACCCGATCCTTCCACATACCAATCGATAATAGGATCGCTTATATACCTGACCACTGGTACGAGACCTGACCTAGCGTATACCATTTCATTTCTCTCTCAATTTTCTTCATGTTCCACGGAACAACACCTCAAGGCCGCGAAACGTGTCTTACGATACATTAATGGTACAAAAAACATTGGACTGCATTATCCGTACACTACTACAAACGCTATCGATACTTATGTCGATGCTGACTTTGCTGCTTGTCTGGATACCCGCCGTTCCTTTACAGGATACATTATGCTTTTCAACGGCGCATGTATCTCCTGGCGATCCAAGCAACAGGCCTCGGTCGCAACATCCACAACCGAAGCGGAATATGTAACTATGTCACTAGCTGCGCGACAAATCCAATGGTACCTCAAAGGTCTCAAAGACATCCGCCAAACCGTACCTATCGTCCTACATGCTGATAATACCGGCGCAAATTTCCTAGCGACAAACCATCAGTTAAACGAACGAACAAAACATATCGATATCCATTTCCACAAGATACGCGAAGAAATCGATAACAGCTCGTTCACACTACTTAAGGTTGCATCGTCAGAAAACCTAGCGGATATATGTACTAAGACTTTGGCAAAACTGGTACATGAGCATCTAATGGGACTGTTGGGCTGTAGATAATGAGGGGAAGTGTTGAAATTTTCTAATATTTCTTTCATAAGTATATTTCTTCTAAATAACTTGTATTTCTCTCCTTAAGTTATATTTCTGGTTTACCTATAGATCACAAACATTACCACAGCAGGAGTATATACATTGAATATTTCGCTTATATTTCATGATAACGATGGGATAATTGGATATATATTTTCTTATTGCATGTGCGGGATGTCTCGGTTATTTTTACTTATGTACTGCGACCTTTTTGGAAGGTGCATTGCATGTTAGCTTTCCGTTTAAAATCTCTCACACCATTACAAGTTATATATATTTTACTTGGAATTTCCTTGGTATTTTTTCGTGGTCAAACTTGTTCTCACTTATGTTTTTACAAGATTTTCCGGATTATTTCTTTTATTCGCTTAAGTATGCGCACCTGTATATATAGCTAGTTACCGCTCCGAGTGTCAGAAAGAATTAAGGATAAGAACTACTACCAATCTGCCTTCCTACTCCCATCCTCCTCGCCTAAGTGTGCCTACAGTATACCTTTAATACTGTACCTTATTCTCGTACTCAAGCTATTAAGATTGTGCCGCTACATACAAATTCAATACTAGCTACTTGATCTCGTAGTTCTGGCATCAATGTAAGGAGATACTTGTTGATGATGGTAATCTTATTTGGATTTCGGTAATCTACAAATAGGTGCTGTCTGCCATCAGCATTAGGTACGAGCAATATAAGCGCTCCAGCCAGTGATTGACTTTGGGTAATTATTCCCTATTTGATCATGCTTTCCAAGTATTCCTGTAAAGCCTTAAGCTGTTTTTCGGATAATAAGTATATCAGTTCCCAGGGGGGAGTCTATCTGGGAACCAATTTGACTTCATAGTCAAAGGGTCGTGTTGGGGCTAGTTTTTCTACTGTCTGAGCTTCAAACAAATATTTATAATGCTAGTATTCTTTTAGTAATGATTCAAGTTCCACTGTGTTCTCGATAGTTCTGATTTGTCTAATGCGATAAGCTTTAGAATCTCAAGCGATAGATTTATTGTATTCGAACATATCCGCTATTCCTTCATCTTCTTCCAAACAGTTTTCACAACTTTTTATGGTAAAAGCACAATTATTTGCATCTTTTATATACGATACTAGGTATTCACAATGCCACCAATCATAAAGAATTATCATTCTCTAATGACGTGCTTTAGCCACTTCACATAATACTTCAGAAATGTGTCGGTTCTTTCCTATTTCTAATTTTATAAGTAGTATATAACACTACCCTCCTGAGGCTGCTGATAAACCATCAAAACCTAAGATAGTAACTGCATTTTTGCGTTAAACTATAGGAATACGAAGGTCTTCAACTAGGTCCTTATTGATGAGAAACATATTGAATCATGAGTCTAATAATACTTTAACTTTGTATCACTTATCAAGTATATAGAGGTAAGCAATCCCCTCTAGACAGTTGTATTATTTTGGTTTGGGAGTGTCTAATTCCATGCGCTTAGCTTGGATTAGCTTTTCTTAGTTCTTGCATTTAGACATTGTTGGTGTTAGGTGTAGCTAACAATATATTTGTTACTATGCCTGTATAGGTTTGACCACTGAGGTCTCCTCAGAGATACTAGTAATTATTGGTTGTAAGAATCCGGGTGTACATACTAAGCAGCCTTTCACGGATATGCAACTGTGTACGACCAGTTCTCAGCCTGGATGCCTTTTCCCAACATGTGAGACCTAGGCTCATAGCAGATATTTGGGTGGTTATTAGCCATTTTACTTCCCTCTTGTAGGGTTCCCACTTTCACCAATCCTTTCCCTTAGGCCTTCGGTTATCCATCAAGCTACCTCAGAGGGGCCCTGCGCATGAAAGTGATGTATCCCTATTCCACACTCTGGCTAGAAAGCAAGACAGTACACATGTATAATACAACTCGAACTCATGTTGTAGGTGGAATAGATGTATCGGCTGTCCTCCTATGTTAGGTATCCTACCTATCTCCTGATGTCAATATGTATCCTGCGACAGGCAACAGCTCTCTGTTAGTCTCTTTGTAACAGTGCAATACTTCTCTTCCATAGTGCTCCGTTACTTCGTCTCTTCTCCTTACCAGGACCTTGATTATTATTCTTAGACCATTGTCTACGTTCCTTTTTTGAACGCTAATAATCAAGTCGTATCGTGGCAGGATTCTTGAAATGGTAGAATAGAATCTATTCTTAATAGTATAGGTAAGAAAGTATAATAGGTGGTTGCGTGAAGAACTAACTACCAAGCTCTACTGGCCTTCTTTTATAGTCCTTCACTCAACCCGCTTATAAATCAAAACAACTATGAGTCATAATCGTGACTCAAGAAAAACATCATATGACCGCATCATTGGTCATGTGGGTGAACCACCTGACCTCTTAATAGGTCACGTGCGTGAAAGTAAATCAAACTGCGCAGCCCCCTTGGCCTCGTGCGCAGCCCCCATGACCTCTTAATAGGTCATGTGCGTGAAATGTCTCCTTCCACAAACATCTCCTTCCACTCCCTGCCACAAACATCTCCTTCCACTATCTGCCACACAACCGTGACATCCTACCAGTATTGTTATCAGGTAGATCTTACATTACTATGTGTTAGGCATATGGAAATCCGAGACAGGAAATGTGCACAGACCCACAGTAGGGTTACTGCGCACAGACCCTCGAATTACCAAAGCCAACACCCCCCTCCAGCCTGCTTATGGGGTCCGCACATCATTAGTGAGATTTCTAGAGTTGCATCCTGTAACTAAAATGTCATATCAATGAAGCCCACTTCATAACATCATATACGTCACCACTGTCCGTCCAACCACATGCGGTTCACAGGATATATGAGAGGGGACCTGTGGTGACATCGGGGAAGTAGAATGGAAGAAATCCATTAGAGGCATATTGAGATAATAGGTTTCAACATTAGGCTTCCTAAACTATAAACCGAAGGTGACAGGACATTTAGGGTGAAATACTCCAACAGGATATCGCAGTAGCAGAAGCTACTAGGGATATACCGAATCGACCCAAGCCCTTTTGAGATCCGTTTTATGTTGGTTGGTCCTAGTAATAGGACCCCACTATGGAGGCTGGCGGACTAAGTGGAAGTACACTCAGAAAGGAAGACCTAGATAAGTTGGAGACCCTTAAGACATTGACACATTGGGCTCGGACTTGCCATTGGCACTAGGTGGGCTGGTATGAACTTGATTATTGCATGCCCTAAAAGACTACTGGAATGATACTGAATAAGACTAAAGTGATATAATAGGCTATGCGGACAACTAAGTTGAAGGCCACTGTTTGGAATAACAAATAGTGTAGTCATCTCAATGGAGGAATACTATTCTGTAACTACAAAAGGATGTGATAAGTTTCAGGGTCAAGTGGTATTTGCACTTATAAGATTCTGGATGTTTGTATATTAAAACCAGAATGGTACTTCAGGAAATAGAGTAATTAGAAGTAGTCCGCGAACACTCAGATGCTTGATATAAATATTGAAGTGCCTTACGAGCTTTACAGACATCATCAAGGAATGAAGAAGAGAACTTATTAATATAAAATTGTTTACCTTATAAATCTTTACCATAACCATTTTATTGAGATGAGCCTTCCTCGACAGATTCCCCAAATAAAGATTTTGGCCTATATCCCTCAGTTGTACTAGAGATCGGTATCCACCTAATAGTATATTGATGGTTTTTCAGTTACCAAGGCTCATTATATGCACTACAAGTTTACTACAAACTCCACCCTCAGCTCACACTTTGCTTACATTTTCGAAGCACCTCAATGTCCCATTTACACTCATACGTTCCGAGAAACTTTGGACACTGAGCTCTTCAAAATTACAGTAGAGTTTGCCCAAGCACCCTTGTGGTTCATAATACCATTCGGTATTCTAATAAGGAATCAATTCAAACACATATATCGTACCTGATGTGGTCCGAATTTCAAGTGGAGTTCAACTGAGTCAGAAGACCTCGTCGAGTGGAGTACTCTGTACTCCGAGATTGAGTAACTAGGCTCTGTTAGCCAAGGACAACTTACTCCTTCAGCTTAGATCTGAGAAACCCTTATATGTACTACAAGTACATCTTGAACTAGCAGAAAACCGAAATCCAGGTTCTAAACCCAGAATTGAATTGCCTCAACCCTTCTATACTATCTCCAAAAGATTTCCTCATGTGCTACCTATGATTTATCAAATTCCTCAAACCCTTTAGAGGAGATCGAGAATATTGGCATGAGGTACCAGACCAGGAACCTGACAATACAGTGTTAGGGTTAATGTTATCAGAAAAATATTTCATGAGATGGCAGAGATTCCAAAATGTCCATAAGGACTAAAACTGATTACAGAAGGAGAACCAATGGATACTGGGTCAGACATCGCGGATAATGGAAGGTTAACCCAGTGTGCATATGTTTCTTCCACTAGAGATGCCCCACATTTCAGTCAATCTCTGTCACTCACTCCAGTTTTTCAAAGGGCAGATGTTCTTACTGGACCACCATCCTCCAGTGTATCTAGTGCACACCAAATATCAAGATCACTGACCACTAAACCTTCAAAGGAGCGCGAGGCCAACCTAAAGAATTTGGCCAAATACTTAGGGAACACTCTACCACGAATTTGGCGAGATATTGATACTTCCATCAACTCAATCAATATTGCCTTCAACAGGCTAACTGGTGCAACTCAACAGAATGCACCAAAGTTGATGAAAGTGCAATGGAAACTGGAACAAGGGCAGGACCTCCACGACAATGAGATAGCTAGCTTATTAATACAGTTAACTGTAGTAGAATCTGCGGTGAAGGATATATAAGCTGCAATCATCGGTGATGTGGCTGCCAAACTGGCTGAATATGGTCAGCAGCAGCCAGCCCATGAAAATGTTACTACCCAGTTACATGGTAGTCTAAGATAGCAAGGGCAAGAAGCCCTTGTACGAGAGGAAACTCTGGGAAAATTGGTGTCAGAACTGCGTGGCAAGTTCAATCTCTTCCATGAACAAACAGTGGAGTGAAACAAAAGCTACACAACATCGTTAAGAGATAAACACGATGGCTTGAAAGAACAATGTACAAACCTATGTAGGTTGTAAAGAGAGTAAAAGAAAATGGCTGAAGAAACCATGGAAGTGGTCAAGTCTTTGGCAAAAGTTATAAAAGATTTAGTGGATATGACAAAAGAACCAACGAGACCGGTCCTGGCCCTGCTACATTCAGTCCCAGAAGAGGGAAATGATGAAGACTACTACTCCCCAGCTACGCATAGAGAAAACAGGAAAGGCAAGGAAGCTGCTGATGCATCTCTTTCAGGTAAACAAGGAAGTGACTCTGAGAATCCTAATGATGACGATGATGATGATGACAATAGAGAAAGGAGGAGAGGAAGTTCTAGCTGAGTTAGGTGAGGACAAATACCAGATCAGTCTGGTATGGCAGAAATACTGGCCAATGCGATGGCGCAAAATATTAAGCGACTGCCAGAACTGCCTCCATTCTTTGAGACCAAATCCATACAAGACATATAGATCTGGATTATATAATGTAATGACTATTTTGAAAGAAATCCAAGGATCTGGGACAATGCCCAAGAACGGGTCATTTACAAGCTCAATCATACCAAAGGAGACCTAGTCTTTCCATATACCATCTAGTGCAGGAAGGCTATGGACCGGCTTCAGAGAGAATCCCAACAGCCAGGATTGGCTACGTGGACCTGGTTTGAATATGACGTGATCAAACAGTTCGCCATAGTAGAAGCAGCAAGAATAGCACTGGGCAACATGAAACAAGCCAAGGGCGAAGAGGATATTGAGCTGATTTTGACGTACATGCATAACTTCAATATCTGAGCACAAATGATGGGGGAATCCTGGCGGGAAGAAGTTGAAAACAAACTTTGCGAACAAATAGTACGTGGATTATTGGCATTATAATATGATACAGATCAAGAATAGGAAGCAGTACTGAGGCTGAGTGGTCGCTCCGAAGAAGCATTGCTCACACAAAAATGGCTGGCAAGGGACCAACCACCCAAACTATGAGAAGATTCCAAAGTCAAAAGAGAAGACCTATGAGACTCAAAATCAAAGGGACAAAGGACCAACAAACCTTATATCAAGAGAGGTGGAGCCCTACCACGAAAATGGAAATGAGATGAGGAGCCGAAAAGGCCAAACAAGAAGATAGGAGGCATGGTGAAAACAACTTACACGAACTTCGGCCAGGCTCATACCGGTATCCTGCAAAGAATTATAGACAATCAGAGGCGAGAAAATAATTGCACACATTGTGGAAAGAAAAACTATACTTATTAGACGGGTTAGAGAGATGCCCATATATCGGCTGTAAGGTCAGTTCAAGGTTGATAAAAATAGGACCCCATCGTGCAAGATCGGCTACTGTAAAGCATAAATTAGGCTATAGGGTTACTACCATCCAGTAACCAACCCAGATGAATCGCATATGGGAACTGGTGGACCATTAAGAAGTGACCAAGGTCAGTTCACCGGCACTAACAGCGACCGCACTTGAGTAGTCAGTGTCCATACAGAGCTGAAATTGAAATGGGAACCACCTTTAGCTAGTATGGATTGGGTACAGACCACGACTAGGATCGGGTAGTCTGTGTGCAACTACGGGAGTGGAAACTCAAAATGATCCTAGTGACATTAAGCAAGTCTCTTGTTTCACGATCAATATAAGTAGGCTCCAAATGAAGGAACCCCATGAGGGACTGGAGTGCTCGAACACAAGAATCAATATGTGGAGAGTCTTGATCGCAATAGAAAATAGTCAACATGCCTACATGGTCTGGGAACTAACAGTACAAAGTTCCTTGAGTCACCTGGTAGCCGCCTGCTATCCATGTACAAGTAAGTTACTATACCGAAGAAGTTGGGACATAGCATGGCAAGATTTACCTGATAACAATACATAGCAGGAGGACAACCGATGGAGGCCATTCCACCTACCACATGAGTCTGAGTCATATTATACATATGTGCTATCTTGTCTTCTGGCCAGAGTTTGGGGTAGCGATGTACGCCTTTGGTACGCAAGGCACCTCTGAGGTAGTTGGACGAATAACCGAAACCCTAAGGGAAACGATCAGTAAAAGTGGGAACTTCAGATGCAGGGAATAAAATGGCTAATAACCGCCCAAAAATCTGCTATGAGCCTAGGTTTCGTGTGTTGGGAGAAGTCATCCAGCCTCAAAGCTGGTTATGCGCAATTGTGTATTGGTGAAATGACACTTAGTATGTAGACCCAGATTGTTAGAGCTAATGAGTTACTAGTTTGTCTGAGGAGACCTTAATGGTTGAAACTAAGCAGGTGTAGTAACAAATATCTTGTTACCTACACACAACACTGGCGATGCCTAAAGGCAAAAATCAAGAAAAACTAATCCATGCTAAGCGCATGGAATTAGATGCTCCAAAACTAAAATGATCCAACTGTCTGGAGGAAATCACTACCTCCAAATACACGATAAGCGATAAAAGGTTAAAGTCTTGTCAGACTCGGGATCTTATGTATTCCTTATCAATAAAGACATAGTTGAAGACCTTTGCCTTTCTATTACTGAATGCGGCAATGTGGTTGATATCTTAGACTTTGATGGATCACCAGCCACCTCAGGAGGCAAGTGTTATACTCTACCTATAAAGTTTGCAATAGGAAAAAACCGCCACATTTCTGAAGTGTCATGTGAAGTGGCTAAAGCAGGTCATTATGGAAGGATAATTCTATTTGATTGGTGGCATCATGAACACCGAGTATCTCGCAGAGAAGATGCCGAAAATTGGACTTTCTGCGTAAAAGGTTACGAAATATATGTGGAAAAAGATGAAGAGATAGCAGATATGTTCAAATATGATGAATCAGTCACCTGGGACCCGAACGCTTACTGTATCGGAAGGATGGGAACTATTGAAAATATGGTAGAACTCGAATTACTATCAAAAGAATGCTGGCAGTACAAATATCTGTTTGAGGCCCTGACAGCAGAAAAGGTAGCCCCAAGACAAACCTTCAATCATGAAATTAAGTTGATTCTAAAATCAACTCTCCTATGGGGACCAATATACCCACTATCAGAAAAACAACTTAAGGCTTTATGAGAATACTTGGAAACCATGATCTAACAAGGAAAGATTACCTTGAGTCCATAGCTGGCAGGAGTACCAATATTATTCATACTGAAACCGGATGGCAGACTACGACTAGTTGTAGATTATCAGAATCTGTACAAGATTACAATCTTCAATAAACATCCCCTCCCACTAATGTCTGAACTTCCAGATCGAGTAGCTGGTGCCAAGATCTTCATCAAGTTAGACCTTAAATATGGCTACCACTTGATTAGGATTAAGGAAGGAGATAAATAGAAAACAGCTTTCCAGATGAGATATGGGCACTATGAATACTAGGTTATGCCATTTGGATTGGTCAATGCTCTGGCAACTTTCCAAGATATGAGGAACCAAGTACTGAAAGAATACTTGAATGTGGAAGTTGTGTGTTATCTTGATGATATCCTGATATATTCAAAGGATGAAGAGGAATACATCAAAGCTGTCAAAAGAGTTTTACAAAGTCCAGCAGACTTTCAATTAGCGGTATCGCTAAAGAAAGCGACTTTGCAGGCCAAAGAGGTAGAATTCGACGGCTATATTGTGGCTGTCGACAGGGTGCCTATGAGCACATGCAAGGTGGAATCCATAATGGTTTGGAAAGCACCTAAGTCAGTTAGAGATGTGCAAGTGTTTATTGGATTTGCTAACTTCAATCAATGATTTATTAAAAACTTCACGGCTATTTGCAAGCCGATAACTGAGACATTGTAGAGAAATCCGCAGAATTCCAAGTGGGAGGTTGAGCAGGATATTGCTTTTGAAGAACTAAAGTACCGATTCACAACAGCCCCCATACTATATCACTTCTTTCCAGGAAGGGAGACAGTAGTAGAAACCGAGGCTTGGGATTTCATACTTGGTTGCCTTCTTTCTCAATACTTTGAGAAAAAACTACATTCAGTAGCATTCCATTCATGAAAATTAAACTCAGTGAAGTGCAATTATGAAATTCATGACAAAGAACTTCTTGCGATCCTTGAAGCATTTCAAGAATGGAGACACTACATGATCAGGACAGAAAAACCACTTACAGTCTTTACTGACTATCAGAACCTACAATACTTCTTCACCTCAAAAGTCTGAAGTGGCCGTCAAATTTGTTGAAATTTTCTATTATTCGTTTCATAAGTATATTTCTTTTAAATAACTTGTATTTCTCTCCTTAGTTATATTTCTGGTTTACCTATAGATCACGAACATTACTACAGCATGAGTATATACATTGTGTATTTCGTTTATATTTCATGATAACGATGGGATAATTGGATATATATTTTCTTATTGCATGTGTGGGATGTCTCGGTTATTCTCACTTATGTACCACGACATTTTTGGAAGGTGCATTGCATGTTAGTTTTCCGCTTAAAATCTCTCACACCATTACAAGTTATTTATATTTTATTTTGTATTTCCTTGGTAGTTTTTCGTGGTCAAACTTGTTCGCACTTATGTTTTTACAAGATTTTCCCCATTACTTCTTTTCTTCGCTTAAGTATGCGCACCTGTATATATAGCTGGTTACCGCTCCGAGTATTAAAAAGAATTAAGGACAAGAACTACTACCAATCTGCCTTCCTACTACCATCCTTCTCGCCTAAGTGTGCCTACAGTATACCTTTAATACTGCATCGTATTTTCGTACTCGAGCTATTAAGATTGTGCCGCTACATACAAATTCAATAAAATTTGATGGATACAGGAGTTTATGGAATACAATTTTCGTATTGTATACTGACCAGGCATGAAGGGTAAAAAGCCTGCTGTATTAAGCAGACAGCTGGAGTACCATTCGGAGGAGGGAGCTACTCATTGCGAACAGAAAGTTTTGAAACCTGAAGATTTCTTCATATCACTAATAGCGAGAGTAGGCGAAGAAAAAGAAGACTGGGATGGGGATAGAGATTTGGATCTAGAACCTCGAAGAGGGGGAATGGAACCCGTAATAAGGATTAAGAGATTGAGCAAAATTGTTAGGTATATGGAAATCCGAGACATGTGCACAGACCCACGGTAGGGTAACTGCGCACAGACCCGCAATTTGCTGGAGTGCCAACACCCCCCTCCGGCCCCCTCATGGGGCCCGCACGTCATTAGCGAGATTTCGAGAGTTGCGTCCCATAACTAAAATGTCACATCAATGAAGCCCACTTCATAACACCATATACGTCGCCGCCGTCCGTCCGACCGCATGCTGTTCGCAGGATATATAAGAGGGGACCTTTGGCGACATCTGGGAAGTGGAAC
>JACCEG010000076.1:303616-322712 GCA_014065205.1 Tuber brumale | reverse complement strand
TGTGAAGTGGCTAAAGCAGGTCACTATGGAATGATTATTCCTTTTGGTTGGTGGCATCGTGAACACCCAGTGTCTCACATAGAAGATGCAGAAAATTGGACCTTCTCCGCAAAAAGTTGCGAAAACTGTGTGGAAGAAGATGAAGGAATAGCGGATATGTTCGAATATGACGAATCCGTCGCTTGGGATCCTAATGCCTGCCGCATCGGAAGAATTGGAGCCATCGAGAATACGGTGGAACTCGAAGCGCTACCGAAAGAATACTGGAATTACAAACATTTGTTTGAAGCCCAGACGGCAGAGAAATTAGCTCCAAGACAAACATTCGACCATGAAATCAAACTGATTCCAGGTTCAACTCCCCCCTGGGGGCCGATATACCCACTATCCGAAAAACAGCTTAAGGCTTTACGAGAATACTTGGAAACAATGATCAAACAAGGAAAAATTACGTGGAGTCAATCACCAGCAGGCGCACCTATATTATTCGTACCTAAACTAGATGGTAGACTACGTCTAGTTGTGGATTATTGAAATCTAAATAAGATTACTATCCTCAATAAACACCCCCTTCCACTAATGTCCGAACTCAGAGACAGAGTAGCCGGCGCAAAGATCTTCACCAAGCTAGACCTTAAAGACGGCTACCACCTGATTAGGATAAAAGAAGGAGATGAGTGGAAGACAGCATTCCGTACGAGATACGGGCACTACGAATATAAGGTTATGCCTTTTGGACTGGTTAACGCTCCGGCAACCTTCCAAGATATGATGAACCAAGTTCTACAGGAATACTTGGACGTCGGAGTTGTGTGTTACCTTGATGATATTCTCATTTACTCTAAGGATGAAAAGGAACACTTCGTAGCTGTTAAGAAAGTTTTACAAAGTCTATCGGACTTTCAATTATCTGTTTCGCTAAAGAAATCGACTTTCCATGCCACTGATGTGGAATTTCTCGGCTATTTGGTGGTGGTCGATGGGGTGTTTATGAGTACCCGAAAGGTGGAATCCATAATGGTCTGTAATGCACCTAAGTCGGTTAGAGAAGTACTAGTCTTTATGGGTTTTGCTAACTTCTACCGACGATTTATAAAAAACTTCTCGGCTATTTGCAAACCAATAACCGAGACATTATAAGGAAATCCTAAAAACTTTAAATGGGGAATTGAACAGGACACTTCTTTCGAAGAACTAAAGCACCGGTTCACCACAGCCCCTATACTCCACCACTTTTTCTCAGAAAGAGATACGGTGGTTGAAACTGATGCTAGTGATTTTGCACTCGGCTGCGTCCTTTCTCATTACTTTGAGAAAAGTTTACATCCATTTGCTTTCTATTCTAGAAAATTAAATTCGGCGGAGCGCAATTATGTGATCCATGATAAAGAACTTCTTTCAATCCTCGAAGCCTTTAAGGAATGGAGACACTACTTGATTGGAACTGAAAAACCTATCACATTCTTTACCGACTATCAGAACCTACAATACTTCCTCACCTCAAAAGTCTGGAGTGGCCGTCAAATTCGATGGGCTCAGAAGTTGGCAGAATACAATTACCGTATTGTATACCGACCAGGCACGAAGGGCGGAAAGCCTGACGCATTAAGCAGACGGCCGGAGTACCGTCCTGAGGAGGGAGCTACGCATCGCAAACAGAAAATCTTAAAAGAAGAAAATTTCTTGGTATCGCTAGTAGCGAGGGTAGGCGATGAAGGAGAGGACTAGGATGGAGATAAGGATTTGGATTTGGAACCTCGAAGAGATGGAAAGGAACCCGTAATTAGGGTCAAGAGATTGAGCAAAAAGGCGTACTTGCCAACAAAGGGCTCACGAATGGCGGCAGGACATGACCTGTATGCCATAGAAGATGACATTGTCCCGAAATACGGACAAGCACTAATAAGGGCGGGTATAGCCGTGGGGCTACCCGAAGGAACTTATGGAAGAGTTGCTCCAAGAAGTTGATTTGTGGTCAGAAGCGGAATCTCTACTGGCGCAGGAGTAATCGATGCTGATTACACCGGCGAACTCAAAGTCGTACTTTTCTACCATAAGTATGTTGACTGCCAAATAAGAATGGGCGATCGCATAGCCCAGTTAGTGGTAGAAAAGGTTAACACCTCGGATATGATGGAAGTTGACGACTTGGAAGAAACGGAACGTGGAGCCGCAGGATTCGGAAGTACCGAGATAGCGACAAGATCCTTGATGGTCAAGGAACAGGAACCTAGCATCAGCTACCTACAGGCATCGGCTAAAGACAACGAACATTGGTACGATATTTCTGAAGTACTCAAAAAAGTTCTAATGTCAAATTCTATTATCCTGCAAAAAGGCATGAAGCAATTCAATCCTGAATTCCTAAGCGAGATACAGGCAGCTATCGGGACAGACGCAGCATGGAGGCAACGGAAAGAAGAGCTCATTAGGTTACGAGACGAAGGAAAGGATTTTCCCAAAGACTGGACCTTAACCGACGATCTACTATATTATAAGCAACGACTATTTGTACCAAATAGTCAGGCTTTATATACCAAGATTGCAGAAGGATGTCACGATGCAAAAGTGGCATGACATTTCGGTCAAGAAAAAACCTTGGAAATAATCATGAGAGACTTCTACTGGAAAGGACTTGCGGCATGGGTCAACGACTACGTACGATCCTGCGATGAATGCCAACATAACAAATCGCCTAGACACGCTAAGTACGGATTACTGCAACCATTGCAAATACCCTATGTGGCATGGGCATCCATTTCACTGGACTTCATTACCCAACTACCAGAATCGCTAGGATGCACTCAGATAATGGTAGTGGTCGACCGATTCACAAAGATGGCACATTTCATCGGACTTCAGACCTCGGCTACGGCCAAGGATATCGCAAATGCATTCCTGAAAGAAGTATGGAGACTGCACGGCCTACCAACCGAAATCGTCTCGGACATGGACTCAAAGTTTGCAGGAGAATTTTGGGAATCCCTTTGCAAAGCGCGGGAAATTAAGCGACGAATGTCAACGGCATACCACCCTCAGACGGACGGACAAACTGAACGTACCAACCAAGTGCTGGAAGGTTACCTGCGAAGTTTTGTCAATTACGATCAGGATGATTGGTATCAGCTTCTACCGCTTGCTGATCATGCCTATAACAACTCCGCAACCAACTCTCACGGGATGTCACCATTCTATGCGAACTACGGATTCCATCCACAGACAGAGTGGATGAAGGAGCGAGCAGCTTAAAATCCTGGAGCAACACTTTATGCAAACTGGATTAAGACGATACATGAACAAGCGAGAGGGTCGCTAGAAAAGACACGAGAAGGGATGTCAAAATATTATGACCGAAAAGCTCTACAACAGCCGGACTTCAAGATCGGGGACAAAGTAATGTTGAACGCAAAAAACATCCGCACCCGACGAAAATCGAAGAAGCTAAGTCCAAAGCTATACGGCCCCTTCCAAATTATGGAAAAATGCGGATCCAGAGCATTTAAGCTCAACATATCTGATCGATGGAACATTCATCCCGTATTCCATGTCGCACTATTAGAACCCTATCGCGAGTCAGTTCACGGCAATCGCCAACAACCCTCTAGAGAACCGGAGGATATTGACGGCGATCTGCAATGGGAGGTTGAAAAAATCGTAAGAAGCGAGATTTGTTCTTACAGGAAACGAGTACGGGGCCGCTATCAAGAAAAGTGGGAACTCTGGTACTTCGTTAAATGGCAAGGGTGTTCGGAAGATGAGAACACATGGGAACCTGCCACCGGTATGGAAAATGCGGAGGAAGTTTTGGAGAATTTTCATAATGAAAATCCGGACATGCCAGGAAGGGCAGAAGTAAGATAGTGAGGAAAAGGTTTTCCTACCGTGGCCAAGTAAACGCAGAAGGTTTTTTACCCTGACTACACTGAGTCTTAAAAAGTATTTAGAAAGAAATTATAAAATGGTTATAAAGGCATTTCGAGGCGAAGCCTAGAAGGAGGGAGCTCATGTTAGGCATATGGAAATCCGAGACATGTGCACAGACCCACGGTAGGGTAACTGCGCACAGACCCTCAATTTACCGGAGTGCCAACACCCCCCTCCGGCCCCCTTATGGGGCCCGCACGTCATTAGCGAGATTTCGAGAGTTGCGTCCCATAACTAAAATGTCACATCAATGAAGCCCACTTCATAACACCATATACGTCGCCGCCGTCCGTCCGACCGCATGCTGTTCGCAGGATATATGAGAGGGGACCTTTGGCGACATCTGGGAAGTGGAACGGAGGAAATCCGTCGGAGGCGCATTGAGATAGTAGGCTTCGAAGTTAGGCTTCCTAACTATGGGCCGAAAGTGACGGGACGTTTTCGGCGAAATACTCCAAGAGGTTATCCCAGTGGCGGAAGCTATTAGGGGTATACCGAATCCACCCATACCCTTCTGAGATCAGCTGTAGGTTGGTTGGTTCTAGTAATAGGACCCCTCTACGGAGGCCGGCGGACCAAGGGGAAGCACGCTCAGAATGGAAGACCTAGATTAGTCGGAGCCCCTTAAGACTTTGACACGTTGGGCTCGGACTTGCGATTGGCACTAGGTGACCCGGCATGAACCTGATCACTTCATGACCGAAGAGACTACTGGGACGATATTCAACAAGACTAAAGTAATATAATAGTCTATGCGGACATCTAAGTTAGAGGCCGCTGTTTGGAATAACAAATAGCGCAGTCATCTCAACGGAGGAATACTATTCCGAGTCCGCGAAAGGGTGTTAAAAGTTTCAGGGTCAAACGGTGTTCGCACTTATAAGATTCTGGACGTTTGCGTATTAAAACCAGAGTGGTACTTCGGAGGCATAGTAGCTAGAAGTAGTCCGCGAACACTCAGACGCGGGATATAAATATCGAAGTACCTCCCGAGCTTTACAGACATCATCAAGCAACGGAGAAGAGATCTTATCAATATAATCTTGTTTTACCCTTTAAAATCTTTACCTTACCTATTTTATCGAGAAGAGCCTTCCTCGACAGATTCTCCAATCAAAGATTTCGGGCCTACGTCCCTCAGTTATATACTTGAGTTTGGCGTCCGCCTAACAAAAATGGCATACTTGCCAACAAAGGGCTCAAGAATGGTGGCAGGACATGACCTGTATGCTATTGAGGATGACATTATTTTGAGATATGGACAAGCGTTAATAAGGACGGGTATAGCAGTAGGGCTACACGAAGGAACTTACATAAAAAGTACTCCCGAACTAGATTAGCTATTGGGAGTGGAATCTCCACCTGAGCTGAAGTAATAGATACCAACTACACCAGTGAACTCAAGGTCATACTTTTCAACTATAAAGATGTGGACTGCCAGATAAGAATGGGTCATCGAATAGCTCAACTAGTACTAGAAAAGCTCCATACCTCAGACATGATAGAGGTAGATGACTTGGAAAAAACAGAACATGGGACTGAAGTATTCAGAAGCTCCGACATAGTTACAAGATCTTTGATTATCAAAGAACTGGAAACCTAGCATCAGCTACCTACAGGCATCGGCTAAAGACAATGAATACTGGTACGATATTTCAGAAGTACCAGAGAAAGTTCTAAGAGCAAGCGCCATTATCCTACGAAAAGGTATGAAGCAGTCCAATCCTTAATTCTTAGGCTAGATACCAGTAGCTATCAAGGCAAAAGCAGCTGGAAGGCAGCGGAGGGAGGAACTCACTAAATTATAAGACAAAGAAAAACATTTCCCCAAGGATTGGACCTTAACTGACAATCTACTATATTATAAGCAAAGACAATTTGTACTAAAGAGTCAGGCGCTATACACTGAGATCGCAGAAGGATGTCACAACACAAAAGTTGCAGGGTATTTTGGACAACAGAAAACCTTGCAAATCATAATGCAGAACGTCAATTAGAAAAGGCTTGTAAAATGGGTCAACGATTACATACAATCCTGCGATAAATATCAACATTATAAATCGCCTTGACACACTAAGTATGGACTATTACAACCATTGCAAATACCCTATGCAGCATGGGCATCCATCTTAGTGGACTTCATCACACAAGTACTAGAGTCGCAAGGATGCACTTAAATAATGGTAGTAGTTGATAGATTCACGAAAATGGCACATTATATCAGACTACAGACATTGGCTAGTGCCAAAGATATCGTAAACACATTCTGGAAAGAGGTCTAGCAGCTGCACAGCCTGCCAACTTAAATTATCTCAAATATAAACTCAAAGTTCGCAGGAGATTTCTGGGAATCCCTGCATAAAGTGCAGGAAATTAAGCGAAGGATGTTAATGGTATACCATCCTCAAACTGAGGAGAAACGGAATGTACCAACCAAGTGCTAAAAGGGTACCTGCGAAGTTTTGTCAACTATAATCAGGATGACTGGTATCAGCAATTACTACTATCTGAAAATGCCTATAACAATTCCGCTACCAACGTACATGGGATGTTGCCATTCTACACCAACAATGGTGTACATCTACAGACAGAGTGGATGAATGAGCGAGAAGCTCAAAATCTGGGAACAACATGCTACATGAACTGGATTAAAATAATACATGAACAAGCAAGAGGGTCACTAGAAAAGACAAGGGAAGTAATGTTGAAATATTATGACCGGAAAGCTTGATAATAACCAGACTTCAAGATCGCGGACAAAGTAATATTGAACGCAAAACACATTCCCACCCAACAGAAATCAAAAAAGCTAAGTCCGAAGTTATACAGGCCTTTCCAAATCATAACAAAGCTCAGATCATGATCCTTTAAGCTCAATGTATCCGATCGATAGAACATTCACACTATATTCCGTGTCGCACTATTGGAACCCTATCCCGAATCAGTTCATGAAAATTGTCAACAACCGCTTAGAGAACCTGAGGACGTTGATGGCAATCTACATTGGGAGGTTAAACAAATAGTAAGAAGCGAGATTTGCTCTTACAGAAAATGGACATGCGGTTGCTATCAAGAGAAGCGGGAACTGTGGTACTTCTTCAAATGGCAAGGGTGTTCTGAAAATAAGAACACATGGCAGCCAGCCACCAGTATGGAAAATGTATAGGAAGTTGTGGAGAATTTTCATGATGAAAATCTGGACATGCCAGGAATGGCAGAAGTAAGATAGTGGTGAAAAGGTTTTCCTACCGTGGCCGAGTCAACATGGAAAGTTTTTTACCCTGACAACACTGAGTATTAAAATGTATTTAGAAGAATTACAAAAAGGTTATAAAGGCATTCGAGGCAAAGCTGGGTAGGAGGGAGCTCATGTTAGGCATATGGAAATGTGAGACAAGAAATATGCACAGACCCATGGTAGGGTAACTGTGTACAGACCCTCAAATTACCGAAGCCAACATGCCTCTCCAGCCCACTTATAGGACCCGCAGGTCATTAACGAGATTTCGCAGGTTATGTATAGTAACTAAGATGTCACATCAAGCAAGCCCACTTCAGAATACGATATGCATTGCCAGCGCTCATCCGACTGCAAGCTATTTGCAGATTGTATGAGAGGGGGTCTTTGGTGATATCAGAGAAGTGGAATGGAGGAAGTCTGTGGGAGGCGCATTGAGATAGTAGGCTTTCAAGTTAGGCTTCATACACTATGGGCTGAAAGTGATGGGACACTTTTGGCGAAATACTCTAAGAGGATGTCCCAGTAGCAGAAGCTACTAAAAACATACCCAATCCATCCACACACTTCTGAAATTAGCTGTATGTTGGTTGGTCCTAGTAATAGGACCCCTCTTTAGAGGCCGGCAGACCAAGAAGAAGCACGCTCCGAAAGGAAGACCTAGATGAGTCAGAGACCCTTAAGACATTGACACATTAGGCTGGGACTTGTGATTGGCACTAGGTAGGGCCAGTAAGAACTTGATCATTTTATGACCAAGTGACGACTGGACCGATAGTCAATAAGACTAAAGTACTGTAATTGTCTATACAGACAACTAAGTTGAAGGCCACTGTTTGGAATAACAAATAGTGCAGTTATCTCAATGGAGGAATACTATTCTATAACTGAGAAAGGGTGTGATAAGTTTCAGGGTCAAACAGTATTCGCACTTATAAGATTCTGGACATTTGCGTATTGGTAAGCCGTACACCAATCTCTAGTATAACTGGGGGATGTAGGCCAAAATCTTTGATCGGAGAATCTGTCAAGGAAGGCTTGTCTCAATAAAATAGGTAAAGTAAAGATTTATGAAGTAAACGATATTATGTTGATCAGATTTCTTCTCTGTTACTTGATGATGTCAGTAAAGCGCGGGAGGTACTTTGATATTTATATCCAATGTCTGAGTGTGCGCGGACTACTTCTAACTTCTATGCCTCTAAAGTACCACTCTGGTTTTAATATGTGAACGTCCAGAATCTTATAAGTATGAACACCGTTTGACCCTGAAACTTATCACACCCTTTCATGCTTACGGAATAGTATTCCTCCATTGAGATAACTATACTATTTGTTATACCAAATAGCAGCCTTCAACTTAGTTGTCCACATAGACTATTATATTACTCTTGTCTTATTGACTATCATTCCAGTACTCTCTTCAGTCATGAAGTGTTTAAGTTCATGCCAGTTCACCTAGTGCTAATTGCAAGTCCGAGCCCAATGTGTCAACGTCTTAAGGGTCTTCGACTTATTTAGGTATTCCTTTCTGAGCTTGCTTCCTCTTAGTCTGCTGGCCTCCATAGAGGGGTCCTATCACTAGGACCAACCAACTTATAGCTGATCTCAGAAGTGTATGGGTGGATTCGCTATGTCTTTAGTAGCCTCTACTATGGGAACATCCTTTTGGAGCATTTCACTGAAAACTTTCCATCACTTTTGGCTTCTAGTCTAGGAAGCCTAACTTGGAAGCCAACTATTGCAATGCACTTCTGACAGTTCTCCTCTGTTCCACTTCCCAGATATCACCAAAGGTCCCCTCCTATATAACTTGTGAACAGCATGTGGTCAGATAGACGGCAGCAATGTATATGGTATTATGAAGTGGGCTTCATTGATACAACATTTTAGTTACCAGTTGCAACTCTCCAAATCTTGCTAGTGATGTGTGGGCCCCATAAGGAGGCAGGAGGGGGGTGTTGGCTCTTCGGAAAACCGAGGGTCTGTGCGCAGTTACCCTGCTGTGGGTCTGTGCACATGTCTCAGATATCCATATGCCTAACATAAGCTCACTTCTACCTGGCTTCACCTCAAATGCCTGCATAACCTTTTATAATTTTCTAAATACAATTTAAGACTCTGTGTGGTCACGATAAAAAACCCTTTGCATTTCTTTAGCCACGGTAGGAAAACCTTTTCCTCACTATCTTACTTCTGCCCTTCCTAGTATGTCCAGATTTTCATTATGAAAATTCTCCACAACTTCCTCTACCTTTTCTATACTAGTAGCTGGCTCCTATGTGCTCTCATCTTCTGAACACCCTTGCTATTTGACGTAGTACCACGGTACCCGCTTCTCTTGATAGAGGCCATGTACCCGTTTTCTGTAATAGCGAATTTCACTTCTTACTATTTCTTCAACCTCCTATTGTGAATTGCCATCAATCTCTTCCAGTTGTCTTAAGGGTTGCTGGCGATTATCAGGAACTGATTCGCGGTAGGGTTCCAATTGTGTGATATGGAATACAGGGTGAATGTTCCACCGATCAGACATGTTAAGCTCGAAAGCTCGTTATCTGTGTTTCTGCGAAATTTGAAAAAGACTGTAAAGCTTCAGACTTAACTTCCTTGATTTCCGCCAGGTGCGAATGTTCTTTGCATTTAACATTACTTTATCCCAGATCTTGAAGTCTGGCTGTTATCGAGCTTTGCAGTCCTAATATTTCGACATTCTTGTCTTTGTCTTTTCTAGTAACCCTCGCGCTTGTTTATGTATCCTCTTAATCTAGTTCACATAGAGTGTTGCTCCTGAATTTTGAGCTTCTTGCTCTTTCATACACTCCGTCTGTGGATGGAATCCGTAGTTCGCATCGATTGGTGATATCTTATGAGCGTTAGTTGCAGAGTTGTTATAGGCATGTTCAGCTAATAGTATTAGCTGATACTAATCGTCCTAATCATAGTTGACCAAACTTAGCCAATATCCTTCCAGCACTTGGTTAGTATGTTTGGTTTCTCTGCCAGTTTGAGTGTGATATGCCATCACTATTCTTCGCTTAATCTCCAGCGCTTGGCTAAAAAATTCCCAGAATTTTCCTGCGAACTGTAAGTCAATATCCACGACGATTTCAGTTGGCAGACCATGCAGTCTCCATACTTCTTTTAGCAATACGTTTGCAACCTCATTGGCTGTAGCCAATGTCTGTAGTCTGATGAAATGTGCTATCTTCGTAAATTGATCAACTACTACCATTATCACAGTGCATCCTTGCGACTCTGACAGTTGTATGACAAAGTCCACTGAGATGGACACCCATACTGCATAGGGTATTTGAAGTAGTAGTAATAATCTGTACCTAGCATATCTAGGTGATTTATTATGTGGGCATTCATTGCAGGATTGTATGTAATTGTTGACCCATTCTGCTAGTCCTTTCTAACAGAAGTCCTGCATGATGATTTCCAAGGTTTTCTCTTCTCCAAAATGTCCTTCTATTTTTGTATCGTGATATCCTTCTGTGGACTTGGTCTATAGCGCCTGACTATTTAGCACAAATAGTCTCTACTTATAATATAGTAGATCATCGGTTAAGGTCCAGTCCTTGGAGAATTCTTTTCCTTCATCTCGCAACCTAATGAGTTCTTCCCTTCATAGCCTCGAGGCTGTGCCTATTCCGTGAGCTGTCTGTATCTCGCTTAAGAATTCAGTATTAAACTACTTCATAGCATTTTGTAGGATAATGGTATTTGACATCAAAACCTTTTCCAGTACTACTAAAATGTCGTACCAATATTCGTTGCATTCAGCTGATGCCTGCAGGTAGCTGATGCTAGATTCATGTTTATTCACAATCAAGGATCTTGTCTCTATATCGGTACTTCCGAATCCCGCAGTTCCTCATTTCGTATTTTCCAAGTCATCTACTTCCATCAGGTTTGTAGTATTAATGTTTTCTACCACCACTTGGACTATGCGATCACCCAATCTTGTTTGACAGTCGATATCTTTATGATTGAAATGTGCAACCTAGAGTTCTCCAGTGTAATCGGCATCGATCACTCCGGCTCCAGTGGAGATTGCACTTCAAACTACTAATCTGCTTCTCAGAGCAACTCTTGCGCAAGTTTCTTCGTGCAGCCCTATGGCTCTACCAGGCCTTATTAATACTTGTCCATATTTCAGGACAATGTCATCCTCAATGGCATACAAGTCATGTCCTGCCCCCATTCTTGAGCCCTTTGTTGGCAAGTATGCCATTTTGCTCAATCTCTTTACCCTACTCACGGGTTCCTTTCTACCTCTTTGAGGTTCCAAATCCAAATCCTTATCTCCATCTCAGTCTACTCCTTGATCGCCTACCCTCGCTAATAGTGATATCAAGAAATTTTCTGGTCTCAAAGTTTTCTGTTTGCGATGTGTAGCTCACTCCTCAGGGCGGTACTACAGCATTCTGCTTAATGCATCAGGCTTTTCGCTCTTCGTACCTGGTCAGTATACAATATGAAAATTGTATTCCACTAACTTCTGAGCCCATGGAAAGTGGCAGCTACTCCAGATATTTGAGGTGATGAAGTATTATAAGTTCTGATAGTTGGTAAAGACTGTAATTGGTTTTTCCATCCCGATTAAGTAGTATCTCCATTCCTCAAATTCTTCGTGGATCGCAAGAAGTTCTTTATCATAAATTTCATAATTGTGCTCCACTGAGTTTAATTTTCGTGAATGGCATGCTACAGAATGTAGTTTTTTCTCAACATATTGAGAAATGACACAACTGCGTGCGAAATCACTAGCGTTGGTCTCTACTACTGTCTTCCTTTCTGGAAAGAAGTGATGTAGTATGGGGGCTGTTGTGAATCGGTGGTTTAGTTCTTCAAAGACGGTATTCTGCTCAACCCCTCTTTTGAACCTTTTTTAGATTTTCTTGCAATGTATTGGTTAATAGTTTGCAAATAGCTGAGAAGTTTTTAATGAATCATCAGTAGAAGTTTACGAATCCAATAAAGACTTACACATCTCCAACCAACTCAGGTGCTTTCCAAACCATTGTGGATTCCACCTTGCGGGTGCTCATTGATATCCCATTGGCCACTACAATATAGCTGCAGAATTCTACTTCTTTGGTGTGGAAAGTCACTTTCTTTAGTGATACCGCTAATTGAAAGTCTGATAGACTTTGTAAAACCTTTTTGATAGCTTTGATGTGTTCCTTTTCGTCCTTTGAACAGATGATAATCTCGTCAAGGTAACACACGACTCCATGGTCCAAGAATTCTTTAAGTACTTGGTTCATCATATCTTGGAAAGTTGCCAGAGTATTGACCAATCCAAATGGCATAACCTGGTATTCATAGTACCCATATCTTATCCAGAAAGCTGTTTTCCATTCATGCCCTTCCATAATCCTAATCAAGTGGCAGCTGTCTTTGAGGTCTAACTTGGTGAAGATCTTAGCACATGCTACTCAGTCTCTGAGTTCGGACATTGGTGGAAGCGAATGTTTGCTGAGGATAGTAATCTTGTTCTGATTCCGGTAATCAACAACCAGGCATAGCCTTCCATCAGGTTTGGGTACAAATAATATAGGTGCTCCTGCAGGAGATTGACTTCGTGTAATCATTTCTTGCTTAATCATTATTTCCAAGTATTCTCTTAATGCCTTAAGCTGTTTTTCGGACCAGGGATATATTGCTCCCCGTGGAGGAGTTAATTTTGGAATCAACTTAATCTCGTGATCGAAGGTTCATCTTGGACTAGTTTTTCTGCTGTCTGGGCTTTAATCAAATATTTATAAAGCTAGTATTTTTTTGGTAATGATTCGAGTTCCACCGGATTTTCAATAGTTCCAATTCTTCCGATACGACTAGCATTCTCGTCCCAAGTGACTGATTCGTCATATTCGAACATATCTCCTATTTCTTCATCTTCTTCCACACGGTTTTCACAACCTTTTGGAGAGAATGTCCAATTTTCTGCATCTTCTATGTGAAACACTGGGTGTTCACGTTGCCACCAACTAAATAGAATTATCATTCCATAATGACCTGCTTTAGCCACTTCATATAACACTTCAGAGATGTGTCAGTTTTTTCCAATTTCCAACTTTATAGGTAGGGTATAACACTTCCCTCCCGAGGTGGCTGATAATCCATCAAAGCCTAAAATATCTACTGCATTGTTGCATTCAACTATAGAAACGAGAAGGTCCTCAACTAGGTACTTATTGATAAGGAATATATTGGATCCTGGGTCTAACAAGACTTTAACTTCGTAGTACTTATCATGTATATGGAGGTAAGCAATCCCCTCCAGACAGTTGTATCGTTTTAGTTTTGGAGCGTCTAATTCTATGTACTTAGTGTGGATAAGAATTTCTTGGTTCTTTCGTTTAGGCATTGTAGCTATTAGATGTTGGTAACAAGATGTTTGTTACTACGCCCACATAGTTTTGACCATTGACGTCTCCTCAGACAAACTAGTAACTATTTAGCTCTAACAATCTGGGTCTATATACTAAGTGGCGTTTCATCAATATGCAAATGCGTACAAGCAGTTTTCAGGTTGGACGCCTTCACCCAAGATGTCAGACCTAGTCTCATAACAGATTTTCGTATGGTTATTAGCTATTTTACTAAGTGGGTATGGGGTCCCCACTTTCACAGATCTTTTCTCTTAGAGTTTCAGTTATCTGTCCAACTACCTCAGAGGGGCCTTGCACACCAAAGCGGTATATCCCTACCCCATGCTCTGGCCAGAAGGCAAGATAGTACATACATATAATACGGCTCAGACTCATATGGTAGGTGGAGTGGTCCCTGTCAGTTGTCCTCCTGTCGTGTAATATTATCAGGTAGATATTGTATTGGTATGTCCCAAGTTGTTCAGTATAGAAACTTGATTGCACATGGGTGGTAGGTAGCCACTAGGTGACTCGAGGAACTTCATACTATTGACTCCTGGGCCATGTGGGCATGTTAACTATCCTCTCTTTCGATCAAGACTCTCCATATATTGATTCCTTGTATTCGAGATCATAGCTCCCTCCTGTAGTCTCTTCACATAGAGCCTACTTGCTTTGATCTTGAAAGGAGAGACTTGCTTTCTGCCACTTTGATTATTTTGAGTTTCGACTTCTGTAGTTGCATATGGACTACCCAAACTCCATCGTAGTCGGTACCCAATACACACCAACCAAAGGTGGTTCCCATTTCTATTCCAGCTCTATATGGACACTGACTACTCAAGTACTGTCGCTGTTAGTGCCAGTGAACTGACCTAGATCAGTCCTTCGCCGGCCGCCAGTTCCCAGTTCTGGTTCATCTGGGCTGGTTGCTGGACTGTAGTGATCCTCTGTGCTAATTTACACTTTACAATAGCAGATCTTGCACAATGAGGTCCCATTGTTATCGGCCTCGCACTGACCTTACTGCTGATATATGGGCATCTCCCTAACATGTCTGATATATGTAGTTTTTCTTTGCACAACGTGTGCGATTGGTTTCCCACCTTCGAGTATCTATTACACTTTACGGGATACTGGAATGAGCCTGGCCATAGTTGGTGTGGGTTGTTTTCACCGTGCCTTCTATCTTCTTTTTCGGCCTTTCTGGCTCATCATCTTGTTTCCTTTTTCATGGTGGGGCTCCACCTCCCTTGATATAAGATTTGTTGGTCCTTTGTCTACTTAGTTTTGAGTCCCGTCAGTCTTCTCTTTTGACTTCAGAAACTTCTAATGGTTTGGGTGGTTGGTCTCTTGTCAGCCTCTTTCATGCGAGCAATACTTCCTCAAAGCGATCAACCAGCCTCAATGCTATTTCCTATTCTTGATCTGTATCATATTTTAATGCCAACGATCTTCCGACTATTTGTTCGGGAAGTTTGTTTTCAACTTCTTCCAGCCTGGATTCCCCTGTTATGCATGTTCAGATATTGAGGTTATGCATCGACATCAAAAACAGCTCAATATTGTGCTCATACTTGATTTACTTCATGTTACAAAACGCTTTTCTTTCGGCTTCTCCTGGGGCGAAGTGTTTGATCATGTCATGTTCAAACTAGGTCTATGTAGCCAACTCTGGCTGTTGGATTTCTCCCTGAAGTCCATCAATAGCCTTCTTATACCAGATGGTATATGGAAGGATTACGTCTCCTTTGGTACGATTGAGTGCATAGATGACCAGTTCCTGGGTGTTGTCCCAGATCCACGGATATTTTTCAAAATTGTTATTACATTGTATAATCCAGACATATATGTCTTGTGTAGATTTGGCCTCAAAGAATGGGGGTGGTTCCGACGCTCGCTTAATGTTAAGCACCATCGCATTGGCAAGTATTTCTGCTGTACCAGACTGATCAGGTGTTTGTCCTCGCCTACTATGGCTAGGACTTCCTCTCCTCCTTCCTCTATCATTATCATCATCGTCATCATCATCAGGATTCTCAGGGTCACCTCCTTGTACACTTGAGGGGAATCCATCAGCAGCTTCCTTACCTTGCCCCTTTTCCCTACGTATAGGTGAAGAGTAGTAGCCTTCGTCATTTCTCTGTTCTGGAACTAAATGTAGCAGGGCCAGGACCAGTCTCGTTGGTTCCTTTGTCGTATCCGCTAAATCATTTATGGCCTTTACCAAAGACTTGACTGCTTCTGTAGTTTCTTCAGCTATTTCCTTTTGGTCTCTTTGCAACATTTGTAAGCTCATACATTGTTCTTTCAAGCCATCATGTATATCTCTTAATGACATTGTGAAGCCTTTATGCCACTCCCATGTTTGATCGCGAAAGAGATTGAACTAGCCGCCAAGTTCTGATACCAATTTTCTTAGAGTTTGGTCTCATACAAGGGCATCTTGCCCCTGCTGTCCTAGACTACCATGTAACTAGGTAGTTACATTTTCATAGGCTTGCTGCCACTGATCTTGTTTGACTAGTTTGGCCACCACATCACAGATAATCACCACTTGTATATCCTTCACCTCGGATTCTACCGCGGTTAACTGTATCAATAAGATAGCTATCTTATTATCGCGATGGTCCTGCCCTTCTTCCAGTTTCAATTGTACTTACATCAACTTTAGTGTATTCTCTTGAGCTGCACCTGTCAACCTATTGAAGGTAATATTGGTGAAGGCGATAG
The DNA here is from genome assembly GCA_014065205.1 of Tuber brumale. Classification (NCBI taxonomy): domain Eukaryota; kingdom Fungi; phylum Ascomycota; class Pezizomycetes; order Pezizales; family Tuberaceae; genus Tuber; species Tuber brumale. Next base: position 306,434 of record JACCEG010000076.1, on the reverse strand, counting down.
AAGTATCAATATCTAGCTGAATTCGGGCGAGAGTTATCCCTAAGTGCTTGGCTACATTCTTAAAATTGGACTCATGCTCCTTTGAAGGTTTTGGGGTCCCTGATCTTGATATCCGGTATGCACTAGATACACGGGAAGATTGTGGCCCAGAGGGAATATCTGCCCTTCAAAAACCTGGGGTAAGGGATGGAGATTGACTGAAATGAGGGGCGTAGCTGGTGGAGGGAATTTGTGCAAACTGTACTGAACTCCCATCAATGGAGATGTCAGACCGAGTATCCCTTAGTTCTCCTTCTGTAATTTGTTTTGGTTTTATCTGACGCTTTGGAATCTCTACTATCCCGTTGAGAGGTTTTTCTAATAACTTTAATCCCAACACTGTGTCATTGGGTTCCGGGTCTGGTACCTCTTGCCAATATTCTCGATCTCTTCTAAAAGGTTTGCGGAATTTAATTAATCGTACATAGTGGAAGGGATAATCTTTTGGAGAGGAGATGGAAGGGTTTGAGCCATCCGCTTCTGGGTTTAGAACCTGAACTTCCCTTTTCTGAAAGTTTAAAATGTGCTTATAGTACATATAAGGGTCTCTTAGGCCAAAGCTAAAGGAGCTGGTTGTGCTTAGGTAATGGTACCCGGTTTCTTATTCACAAAGTACTGGATACTCCGATCAAGGAAGTCTTCTAACTTGGTTGAACTCTACTCAAAATTCGAACCATACCAAGAACGATATATGCGATTGAATTGATTCCTCATTGGGATCTCAAAAGGTATTGTAAACCATGAGGGTTCTTGTGTAAAGTCTTCATCAATTTTAAAGAGCTCAGTCTTGAAGCTTTCTTCACATGTATGAATGTAAATGGGACAGTAAGGTGCTTCAAAAATGTAATCACAGTGTGAGCTGAGGGTGGAGTTTGAAGTGAACTCATAGTTCATATAGTAAGCCTTCATAACAAGAGAACTATCGATATACTTTAAGGCGGACACCGATCTCTAGTTTAACTGAAGGATGTTGTTACGATCCCTAACCAGTGTCAGTTCTCAGCAACGGGTAGATGGTACTTCTCTTGTTCTCTCTTGATGACAGTTCTTAGGCCTATGCCTACGATAAGGTGGGAGAGACTCTCGTATCTCTGATCCTTATCGCCTATTGTACTCTGTTTTCAACTCGACTCTATAGTAGAGTTCTTGTCTCATACGTAGGTATTTGTAAAGAGCGTAAAGGTTTTATATTTGTAAAAGCATAAAGTAATAAGTAAGGAAATAACTTAGAACGAAGCGTGAAGAGCCTATCTACTAGGCCTTTTTTTTTTCTTNATGGGATACCACCACTTAAGCCAACCGTGGGGAGCAGTGAGATCGACCCGAGGGCTAGTTGGAGAGTTCCTGCGTACCGCAAACCGTTTTCCCAGCCGTCTGAAGTATGGGAAGCGAACAGTCGCCAACCTTGTGGAGGGGCCATGCTAAGCAAGGAGAGAGGCGGGGACGGGCAGCGCGAGAAGGCATACCGGAACCCAGAGGGAAGGAAGCCCCAACGCGTAAAAAAGGCGAAGAGGACAGCGGGAAAAGGTGGATGGCCGTCACTCCTAGGCCGAAGCCATCATGGGAGGAGAGGGGGGGGCGGATGGTTAGTGAGATCCCAAGCGTTGAGGGTTGATTTCAAGCGTGAGGAAAATAGAGGAGACGGAGGATGGCCTATCTACTTGGCCTTTTTTCTTTTTTACTTTTTTTTACTTTTTTTTTTTTTTTTTTTTTTTCTTTTTTTTTTATCATCAATTTTATTCTGTATTTAAGGTATACCATCTGCATGCAGCGCTAGCTATGGCAGACACAAAAACCTTCCCCGCTACTCCAGCCCGAAACAGCTAGAAGAAAAAGCGTGAACGAACCCGAACAGAAAGGCACACTGGCAGACAGGACTGAAACCCCGAGAATATGAAACCCCCTCGCCCGAACCCCACGCAGTCGAAAAATCTCCACCGCCCCGCAACTTGTAGTATACACAAATGGTAAAGAGTGTGAAGAAAAGCCACCCAAGCCTATTAAAGCAACAGAAACCCCACTTCCCGACAGTAGTCCGAACCCTATAGCAAGAGCCACCCTAAATGGTCTTAACCTAGCCGATCAGCGCCACCTACGACAAAAACATGTCTACGGCTAAGGGCAAGCCCGGCAAAGTGGAAGGGGAACCCAAGAGAGGAAAGCCCAAGCCGAGGAAAGCGAAACCCGTGGCAGGGCGCAGAGACTAGTGCCATCCAGACTGGGAAGCCTGGTGGGGATGCCGAAAGGGTGTCAAAATAAGGGGGTGTAGCAGGAGGGTGCAAGCCAAGTGAGGTTGCAGCAGTAGGGTACAAGCCAATCCAACCATCAGGGCAGAACGGGAACCGAACGCGACCGTGTCAACTCTCGGTAATCATGTTCGGGTATGACTAGGCGGTCCCCGCGGACAGAAGGCAAGCGATCTTACTGCGTCTCTCATGTAGTCCCTTGTTCTATGAGAGATAGCAGCACTTAGTGGATGGGATACCACCACTTAAGCCAACCGTGGGGAGCAGTGAGATCGACCCGAGGGCTAGTTGGAGAGTTCCTGCGTACCGCAAACCGTTTTCCCAGCCGTCTGAAGTATGGGAAGCGAACAGTCGCCAACCTTGTGGAGGGGCCATGCTAAGCAAGGAGAGAGGCGGGGACGGGCAGCGCGAGAAGGCATACCGGAACCCAGAGGGAAGGAAGCCCCAACGCGTAAAAAAGGCGAAGAGGACAGCGGGAAAAGGTGGATGGCCGTCACTCCTAGGCCGAAGCCATCGTGGGAGGAGAGGGGGGG
>JACCEG010000076.1:208639-267731 GCA_014065205.1 Tuber brumale | reverse complement strand
CGTGTTCGTGTCTGACTAGGCGGTCCCCAGTAGCAGAAGGCAAGCGTTTTACCGCGTCTCTCATGTAGTCCCTTGTTCTCAGAGAGATAGCGTCACTTAGTGGATGGGATACCACTGCTTAAACCGACCGTGGGGAGGAGCAAGATCGACCCGTGGGCCTGTTGAAGAGTTCTCGCATACCGCAAACCGTGTTCCCAGCCGTCTGAAGCATGGGAAGCGAACGGTCGCCGACCGTGTGGAGGGGCCTCGCTAAGCGAGGAAGGGGGGCGAGAACAGGCAGCAGAAAGGCAGTACCGGAACCCAGAGGGAGAAAAGCATCGACGCGTAAAAGAGCAGAAGAGGGCAGTGAGGAGAGGAGGGAGATGGCCGTCACTCCTAGGCCGAAGCCATCGTGGGAGGAGAGGGGGGGGTGGATGGTTCGTGAGTACCTGGCGTTGAGGGTTGATTTCAATCGCCGGGTGTGTAGAGGAGACGGAGGATGGCCTATCTACTCGGCCTTTACTTTTTTCTTTTTTTTGTTCTTTTTTTTTTTATCATCATGTATTCGTTGATTTATGGTACAAGAACTTGCATGCAGCGCTAGCTATGGCATAAACAAAACCTTAATCTCAAAAACTCGCAAATAACAAAAGAAATCATCGCATCAAACTATAAAATCCTCCTTTGTGTGTCCGATAGCCGACACGAAATCCCTAAGGAAATAAAACAACAAAGGGCATAATCATAACGAAAAGTACATCTCCAAACAAGTAAAGAAACATAACGGGCAGAGGCCTCGTGTCCCTAGGGGGCGAAGCCGTGGACTGGAAGCGCAGACGCTTCAGCGTCTGAGTCTAGCGGGTGGTCCCTTTCTGCCGGGGGCATGCCTGGTGGGAATCCCGTCGCTGTGACATTTATGTATCTGGCGAGGGCGTTGAGGGTGGGGGGGCTTATCCAGAGTGGGCTGTCCCAATCGATCGAAGTGAGGCCTCGGAGGTGGCGCTCCCTAGGTTCCTTGCGGGACTCGCAGTAAAGGATGGCATGGGTGAAGTCCTCTTCCTCCTCCTCGCAAAGCGGGCAAAGGGGAGAGGGGTCTTCAGTGAACCATGATGGGTGGGCAGCTAGGTAGCTCTTTCCTGAGCGCATCTGGTGGATCCTCCCCGCCATAAACCTTCCAAGCCCCATGAACGAGTGGGGGGAAAGGGACGCGGGGTAGGGGTAGGTGGGGGGCGGTGGGAACTGGTCGTTCCAGTCTTTGAGTAGCGTCGATCTAATCTGGAGCTAGATCGACTTGTATGAGGGTGCACTTGTCGCCAGTTGGAGACCTGCAGGTGGGAGGAGGTCGGGGGCGGCCACCGGAAGAGGGCCAGAAGCGGAGAGGAAGGGGAGGGTCCGATGGGCAATGGCATCGATCGGGAGGTGTTTTCTGATAGGCGGGGAGGGGACAGACGTCCTCCATGAGAGAGGGGCATAGACCGACGTCAGACCTCGCGTAAAGTGGCGATGGTCGTCGAGGGCCCTGAAGGGGGACGAGGACGGGAACGTGGGGTGGAGCCTGGCGGATGCCGGGTTGGCCTCAGGCGGGAGGCAGACCATTCTAATGGCCGCAAGTCTTTGGCGGTGACGAAGCAGGAGGGGCATTGGGGGGAGGGCTGATTCGCAAGCTAGGATGCCGATAGGTGTAGAGGAAAAACAGTTCGCGACCCATCTCTGGACCGACCTCCAGAAGACCGACATGCGGTCAAGAAGGGTAAGGCTCGGTGCGAAGAGGTCAGCTCCGTAGAGGAGGATCGGGGAGATCAAGGATGATGCCAGTCGATGGCAGAGGTATGGGGGAAGGCCTTTACCCGGCCTAGATAGTCTTTTGATGGTGGAGAAGGCTCCCTGGGCCAGTCCAAGTCTTCTGACGAAGTGGCACGTGGTTCCCCTTGTGCCTGAGGTGGAGGAGGGCTCGAACCAGTAACCGAGCCAACGAATTAGTTTAGAGGGGCGGAAAACAAGGTCGTCCAGCCTGACTGGGATTTGGGGCAGGGGGACTTTCTGGGAGGGGGTCTCCCAGTGCATGAGCTCGGTCTTTGGGATTGAGAAGGACACACCCAGATTGCCAGCTTTCCGCTGGAGTGCGCTGGTGATGCCCTGCAGCCTTTGAATGTTTCTCGGGTAGGAGTTCGATGCGACCGTGACCGCGAAGTCGTCCACGTAGGATAGGATGAGGCCTCTAGGGACCGGGAAGTGAAGGGTTGAGACATAAATGACGAATAGAAGGGGGGAGATCGGGGAGCCTTGAGGGGTGCCGACGGAGACTGGTGAGAAGACTTGGGGTGCGCCCTGGAAGATCAGGCGGCAAGAGCGGCCGTGGAGGAAGGACCTTATCCACGAGACCATGTAAGGGTTGACTGCCTTGGTGGCGAGTCTGTTGCAGAGGATCGGGGCTGAGACATTGTCGAAGCCTCCCTTAATGTCCAGGAAGAGGGTCGAGACCTTCAGCTTCGGGCGCATGAACAGTTGAACCTCGTGGGAGAGGGTAGCCGCCGCGTCGAAGGTGCTCAAGCCAGGCAGGGAGCCGGTTTGGTTGGGTGAGAGGAGGCCAAGGAAACGAGCCAGGGCCGAGAGACGGTTAGCCATCACCCTTTCGAGGATCTTAGAAACAGTCTCCAGGAGGACGATGATGCGGAAGGATGAGGGGGTGTCGTATGAGGGTTTGCCAGGCTTGTCAAGGACTATGCCGTTGGCCTTTTTTAGGGAGGGGGGGTGGTACCCGTATCTAACCAGCGGGCCCAGGAGGGATGTGAGGATGGACGGGTTGATTAGGTGGACTCTTTTCCAGACCGAGTACGGTATCTGGTCCGGCCCAGGGGCAGAGGAAGAGGAGGACTTCCGAAGAGCTGCCGATATCTCTTCTTTTGACAGCTCCGGGACATCTTTAAACTCTCGAAGGATGCGAGGGGGGGGGGAGGATCCTTTCTCGGGGAAGAAGTGTTCCAGGAGGGCTTTGTTGATCTCGTTGGGGGTTTCAGCTCCCGGGATCTGAGGGAATCTGTCTGGTGGTTTTCCGAACGCGAACTTCTTCGCCGTCCAGAGGGTCTGGGGGTTGGCTGTTTGCAGGAAGTTTTTCCAGTATTCGTTCTTGGCTTTCTTGATAGCCTTGAAGTACAGGAGGCGTGCTTTCCTGCATAGCTCTTTAGAAGAGGGAAGGGGGTCTCTCCGGGCCGTCCGGACGGAAGAGTGGAAGGCTGATCTTTGTGTCGTTAGGTCGGGGGTCCACCATGGTTTCGACCTGTGGGAGGGTCTCTTGTCCGGGGTGTGACCTTTGAGTTGGGACCTTACCCTGTCCAGGGCCGTGTCAAACCAGATTGACAGCGTCCTCGGCGTGGGGAGCTGGGGAGGGGGGTGAAACGTCATTTCCTTTAGCCCTTCCTCGAGGGCGGGCCAGTCGGTCTTCGTCCACGACGGAGCAGGGGGAGGGGGGCGAGCCAGGGTTTCTGAGAGTGTGATAAGGATCGGGACATGGTCTGAGCCTGTCGGAGGGAGGGGCGTGCTCCAGGAACGGAAGTTAGGCGAGAGGGGGCCATTGGCGAACGCTAGGTCTATCACCGAGGGGCGGAGGTTTGAGTCGAAGGGGAAGTAGGTGAGGGTACCGGGGATATTCAGGAGGCAGAAGCCTTCCCCGGCCGCTTTCTCAAAAAACGGGGAGGACGTCCCAAGGTCTTGGATCGAGAAGATACGACCTGGGTCAGCTGAGGGATGGTGGATGTTGAAGTCTCCGACGACCAGCGTGGGGGAAGGCGTGTGAGGAAACGCAGCATCAGGCGAGATGGTCCTTTTAAAGGGGGAACCGTCCCAGGTGCTGTAAAGGTTTATCACTCGAAACTTGGTTGTAAAGGAATCAAAAAATCCAACTGACGAAAAGAAATCCATCGCCATCCAGTCTCTTGCTTCAGAAAACACGGGAAGAACTGAGAACTGTTGCGTGGCCGGGAGGTTGAGATAACATGCCACTCTGGGCTTGCCACCGTTGGGGCAGGGGGGCAGAAAAGGTTTAAAGTTTGCGAACGCAGGGGGCTTACCCCTATACATCGGGGGGTCTTGGAGGGCAACAAGGGTGGGGGGGGAATCCAACAAAGAAAAGGAATTAAATAAGGAGAGAAACACATCCCAGCTTCCCAAGCAGTTGTGTTGCAGAACGGAAATAAAGCTATTGGAGTCCGTCGCCAGCACGGAACTCACAGGGGAGGGAAGACCAACCATTACACGCCTTGCGGCGTCTCAGGTTGTGGGACAGGAGTGGGAGTTGCCTGCCATGCGGGGTTCGGCAGGGCACCTCCTTGGGGTTTTGGAACGTTTGCGGGGGGACGTGTTGGGGGGGCATCACCACGCCTAGGACGGGGTGTCTCAAAATCGATGGGGGGTAGGAGGGGTCGTGTACCAGTTGAAGGACCCTCGCCGGAGTCGTTCGTCGTGTCCATTCTTTCCTCATCCTGCGATAGAGGGGGTTCCCTACGGAGAGCAGGGGGGGCGGGTCTTGATGGGCATTCTCGAGCAAAGGCTGGGTGGGGGCCTTTGCAGACCGCGCAGAGGGGTGGAGAGGTCGGGCAGCAGTTCGCGACCGCTCTGAGGTTCCCGCCTTTCGGGCAGGTGGGGTTCTGGCATCTGTGTGCCTGTTTTCTGTGAGAGAGGGCGCAGATGGGACAGACCGGGTGGTCAACCTTGCATCTAGCTGAGTGGTGGCCGTATTCATGACAGTTACGGCATTGAGTGAGGCCATTAGCCGAGTATGCTCTCTCGATCTTGCATCGAGAGGAGTAAAGGTAAGAGTTGCCCAACATAGCGGTCTCATACTCCGGGGCCACTGTGACGACGACTGAGGTAGCCTTCTTTTGTGTGCGGGAGTCGCGGTCGGGGTTAAGGTAGCGGGCAGACAGGATCTGAACGTTCTTGACGTTTAGTATTGTGTTTGAGAGGGATTGGAAAAGTTGGTCGTCTTCTTCGGGGAGGTATGCGATGGGGAGAGAGTGAACAGCCAGTTGCACCTCGTTTGGCGCAGGCCGGAAGGGGAGCCAGGGGGAGTCACCGACGGGGAAGGATTGGTTCAGTTTCGCGGAGAGTGCTTCGTAGTAGGGTGCGTATGAGGTTGAGGAAACAAAAGGTGAGAGGGCAAGGAGGGTTACCGCTCCTCTGTCGTTCACACGGGCAGAGAATGATAGGGGGAGAGTGCAGCCGGCCTCGCGTAGGATTGAGGCTGCAGAGTCTGGGAAAGAGGCGGCTATAAGTTCGGCTTGGAGGTGGGGGAGGGGGGAGGAGCGAGGGGCAAAGAAACGTCGCTCGGCCGCTGGCAGACTTTTTGGCCCCCTAACCGTGGGACTCTCAGCCATTCCAGACGCAACCTGTGCAGCAGACGGGGTGTTCTTGCCCTTGCCCGGCTTACCCTTCTTCTTCTGTCCAGATGAAGCGGCCTGAGCGTAGGAGGATGGGCCGGGATGGGCCGAGGATGATGGGTTACGGTGAAACTCCGAAGCTGGAGGGAACTTCCCGTCCCGGAAGGCCTGTGCCTCCCAAGAGCGTGGGAACTTGGCCGCGTAGGCAGCAGGGTTACCATACCACTTTAGGTCCTTGGTGCTGTAAACGGGGAAGTCCGGGTCGCTCCCCCCCTCATAGAGTGGGGTGAGTTCATCGGCGAGGGTTGAGTCTGAGTCGGCTGGCGCCTTCTCTTTACCTTTCTTGGATGGGGCCACCCGAGCCGCTCTTGACGTGGCTTGCATGGGTGCTTTTTGTTGGGGTGGGGGCTGTTGGTGGCGTGTTGGTTGAGGGAGGGGGGTGGTCAGACGAGACGCTAGGTCTCTGACCGAGAGCTGAAGCGCGGAAATTGAAGCTGCCGTGGCTCCTTCAGAAGGGGGGGGCGGGGGGGGGGCAGGGGTTTTTCCTTTGCGTGCGTGGAGGTCGTCGATCTGGCCGGAGAGTCTTGCGACTTCCATTGCGAGTTCGTCTATCTGAGTGGATAGGGCCCTGGACGCCAGGAGCGAGGTGCATAGGAGGGGGAGAATGACGGCTTCGCCTGGCGAGAGGTCGTCTAGCTCTCCTGAGCTGATCGGGGGGAAGAGTTGTGTGGAAACACCCGCGTCTGTTGTAGCATTCTCAAGCAGAGCGAGCAATAGGGGGACATGGGGACGGACTCCTGACATCGAAGATTTTTCTGAGGGGGGGATGGGGACCGAAGAGGAGGCCATCGTTGACTAGGTAGTGAGGTCCCAGCCAAAAGGCTCTTGGGAATAGCTGGATCTAGTGTGTACACCGGACGCTGATGGTGTTGAGAGTGAGCAGAAAATGTAGGGGGGGGAAAATAGCGGAAGCGGAGCGTGGCCTATCTACTCGGCCCTAATGGCTTCCTTATATAGTTGCCCTTCACGCCCTTGTGACTCACTCCTCAAGTCATGCACTACATATAACTCACAACTGTGAGTCATACCAAAACATCATAAACTAGTCATATGACCAAAGTGGTCACATGCGCCAAACCCATGACCTCTAAATGAGGTCATGTGTAAAACATAACATATCATTATAACCATATAATATGACCAAAGTGGTCATATGTGCAAAACCCATGACCTCTAATGAGGTCATGTGCGAAACATAATATACCTATGACTCATAACTATGAGTCATGTGAAAACCTCTTCCTTGCGAAGCCACATTCGTGACATTAGCTCCTCCCTCCCTAAGCTCGAGTCTCTTCAAACTTGGAATCTCTCATCGTGGAGGCGGTCAGCAAACCTCCTTTAGTGTTTGCAGCTGTCGGTTGCTTCCTGGCAGTATCCACGCACCTCCTTGATAATGGCTCTCCCTTTGAGCCGTTCCTTCCGCAAGGCTTCGTCTGCCTTTTCTATCTTCTCATTGTAAGTGGCTCCAACTATGTCCATTCCCCTTTTTATCCTGTCCACTGTTTGCTGGTATTTCCCTTTTTCGCTTTCCATCTGGGCAATCGTTTCTTGTTGTCATTTCATCTCCTCCTCTAGCTGATTGATTGATTACTGCAATCTTTTGAGCGCTAGGCGCAGTTCTTCCTTAGACACAAAGGTTTTTCTACCCCCCTACTTCCTAAGTTCTGTCCTCAGAACCTCTTGGGTTGCCTGTTTGGCTTCCCATTGCTGTCTTCAATAGTAGGGGCATTGTCTGCATATGCAGTTCTGCCAGGAGATTTTGTTGTGTGTGGGGCTGGTGGGTGGAGGTTGTGGTTGCGTTGCCCACTCGGTTTCAATCAATATAGTTGGTGGCGACCTGAGAATTTCTGACTTCTTGCTCAGGAAGAATTTGCTTCGTTGTTTTCCATCTAGGTTTATAGGGCACCCGTCGACTCTACATGCCGTCCAGTAATAGACGGCATGGTTTCTTTCGTTGTTGTTGACCACCTTGGCCCACTCGACCTCGCTGGTCTTCTCTTCCTCCTCCTTCTTGACTTTGATATCTTCTTCCGCTACAGCCCACTTAGCTGCATCAGGGGGAGGGCTCATTGGGCTACCGACAAGCTCGAAACCTTCTGGAACGTCCTTGACATTCGGCTGATGGCTTCTCCGGGTATCATTGGCGGAAGAGGTTGAGGGTATCTTGAGCGTTTGTCCAGTTGGTAGCTGGGTACCACTCTTGATTATATTCAGGGGAATAACCGGTCTACTTAGCACGGTACTGAAGGTTACCGTGATATAAGCGAGAGTGGATTATTTCGTCGAGTTTGTATTCAGGCTCTCTGTCTAGTTCGATAGGCAGAGGAGGTGTGATTGTCTGTGAGGGAAGCTTATTGCTCTGATAGAGTCCCAAAAGCCAGATGTGGAATGTGTTGTGTATCTTCATGGATGGGGGAAGGTCGAGTTTATATGCTCATTTCCCAATCCTTTCCAAGATCTCGAATGGTCCCATTTTCTTGTAATCCAATTTCTTGGATGGTCGTATCGTTCGTATGTTTCTTAGTAGTAACCACACCTTGTCTCCTTATTGTAGGTGTGGATCAGGTTTTCTGTGTAAATCATAATTTTCCTTTTTGTTGTAATTGTGCTGTTGTCATCTCTCCTCGCAGGGTGTCATATAATTGACTCATATCTTCTTTTTCCGTTATCAGTCCTTTGGTCGTATGACCTATAGTCTGATATTCTGGGTCGAGACTGTAGTTTGTGTAAAAGGGTGTCATCTTAATCCTTTCTTGCTTTCCGTTGTTGTATCCAAATTCCACTATTGGTAGTACCTTGTCCCAGTTGTCCTACTGATAATTGATATAAGCTCGTAGGTATTGTTCAAGTATGCTATTCATTCGTTCGGTCTGTCCATCCGTCTGTGGGTGAAAGGCTATAGAAAGTTTCCTTTTAATCCCCAGTTCTTCCGTTATCTCCTTCCATATTCCTGATGTGAATATGAATCCTGGATAGGTGATGATGTCTTTCGGTAGTCCGTGTAGTTGAATGAGTTCTTTGATAAATGTTATTGCGAACTGCTGTGTTGTCATATCCATTCGTGTTGGTATGAAATGACTCATATTGGTCAGGCGATCCACCATGACCATGATGGAGTCATATCCGCTGGCCTTAGGTAAATCCGTTATGAAATCCATAGATATAGATACCCATGGTTTTTTTGGTGCTTCATTGGGTCTTAACAACCCCTATGGTACATGTCGCACCACTTTTGTTCTCTGACACATGTTGCAGTTTTTGACGTATTGTTTGACTGACTCCCTCAGCCACGGTCAGTAATATTTCCGTATAATCAGCTCCATTGTTTTAGCTGTCCCTCTATGTCCTGCTAGTTTGTCATCGCAGTGTTTCTTGATAAGGTTCCTTCTTATCATGTCATCTTCTGGTATCCATATCTTTCTGTTGTACCAAAGATAGTGATCTTTCCATTTGCATATGCCTAAGGCCATCCCTTTCCATTCTTTATCTCCTCTTTCCAGGCTTTCTGTTTTTCCTAGAAATTCTTTTTCTTCTTTGATTGCTTTCTGCAGTTCTCCATCTTCTTCGTCCTGGATTTCTGTTCATTCCATAGCTTCCAAGTATTCTTTTGGAAGCAGAACTCGATTCTTCTGCTTGATTCTTTCGTCCTCCTTGTCTTGTAGTTTGTTGCTTGCTATCCTCATTAAGGCGTTTGGTTTTCCTCTTTCTTTTCCTGGTCGGTATTCGATTTTGAAGTTGTATTTACTTAGACTCTCCATCCACTGGATCCGCCTATCGTTGAGTTCCTTCATTGTCATGAAGGGCACTAGGTTCTTGTGGTCTGTTAGAACTCTTACTTGATAGTCATTGTTTTGTATGTATCTTCTCCATTCCTAGAGTGCTTGAACTATAGCTAATAGTTCTTTGTTGGCAACATCGTAGTTGCATTCGGCCAGTGTTATTGTCTTTGATCGATAGCACACCGGGCACCATTTTCCGTCTTCGCATTTTTCGGGATAGGATTCCAGAACAGATATATTTCAATACGTCGGTCTCAATTGTCATTTCTTTTCGTGGATCGAAGTGTACTAGTATTGGTACCAATGTGGATTTGGTTCGTATATTATCGTAGGCCTTCTGTTCCTTTTCCCCCCATTCCCATTTGACATCCTTCTTCATTAGGTAATATAAGGGTTTCGCCATACTGCTAATCTCTTCAATAAACCTGCGGTAAAAGTTGCAGAATCTCATGAAGCGTAGGATGTCTGTCTTGTTGTTCGGCTTCGCCCAATCCCATATAGCCACTGTTTTGACTGGGTCCACTTGGACTCCATTTCTGTTGATGATAAATCCTAGGTACTCAGTTTCCTCCTTGTGGAACTCACATTTGGATGGTTTAATCTTCATCCCCAATTTCTGAATCTCGTTCATGATGTTGCTGATGTCCTTTCTGGGTTGTTCCAAGTTTTGAGAATATATGAGTACATCATCTAGGTAGACAATGCAATATGTATCCAGGAATTTGCTGAGCACCTGGTTGATCTATCGTTGGAATGATACTGGTGCGTTGGTCAGGCCAAATGGCATGACCAAGTATTCATACATTCTGTATCTTGTTGTGAAGATCATCTTCCATTCGTCTCCTTCCATTATCTATTTGTTGCGATAGGCATCCTTGATATCCAGTTTTGTGAAGTATTTTGCCATCCTTAGTCGGTCCAGTGCTTCGCCGATCAGTCGCAATGGATATCGGTCCTTCTTTGTTACTGAGTTCAGGACTCGGTAATCCACGCAGGGTCTTATTTTTCCGTCTTTCTTTTTAACAATTAGAATAGGTGATCCTGCTGATGCGAATGAGTGTCGGATCCATCCTCTCTTCATATTCTGTTGAATATATCCTCGTAATTCTTCTAATTCCCTTTCCCCTAGTGGATAAAAGTGTTGATAAGGAATCTTCTTTTTTTCTTTATTTTCACATCTTTTTCGATGTGAATCTCATGGTCCTCTCCGGGTCTTCTTGGTGGTGGTTGATCCACCTCCTTTTCCTGAAATAGGTTTGTGAATGGATGGTATTCGTGTGGTATTCTATCGTACCACTCCATCTTTTGTCATTGTTGCTTTTGTTTTATCGCTAGTTCAGTGCTGATATTGATCCATGCCAATTCTAGCTTCTCTTCTTGCGGATTCCATTTGAGGATCCCCGTGAGGTCTCCTCTCTTATAATATCTGCCAAACGTTTGGGCCGATATTTCTTGAATCTGTGCCGATTTCTCTTTCTTCGTCTTTGAGCTATCGGTGCTATCAAAGCCCTTCATTCCTCTTTTAGTATCCTGAAGTTCTCATACTTCATGCATCTCTTCGGTGTTGATCTTCTCGTTGATCAACTGTGTGATCTGGTCTCCACGTCGGATCTCTTGATTGGTATCTCCTAGGTTGGCCACAACCACCTTGATCTCTCCGGTTTAGTCGGCATCAATGACTCCCGCGTTGGTAATGAGTTGCTTATTGACTGCCAGTCCACTGCGTGGTATTATCCGTCTATAGGTACTGGGAGGTAGTCCTATCGCTATCCCGGTTGATATCATCTCTTGACCCCATGCTTGGATCGCCTTATCCTGGTTGGTATATAGATCATGTCCTGCTGCTTGTCTGGAGCCTTTGATTGGTCCAAGCGCTTTCTCGTGCAACTTCTTGAATCTGATTCTCGGATCCTGTTCTTCTCTGAGTCGGTCAAATCATGCTTTCAGGTTCGCCTCTTTTGCCTCTCTTTCTGGTATCGTATACACTACTGGCGAACTGTTGAGACATCCGGTCGCGCACCGTTCGCTCGCGAATATAATCTTATTATTATCCCAGTCGATCATGGGGTTATGTTGTCGTAACTATGGCATCCCTAGGACAAGCTCATAGTTCTTCAGGTTCGCTACCTGGAAGGTTGCCTCTTCCCTGTAGCTGTCTATGGCAATAGGTACTTGCACTGTATGGGTTATTGGTCCCATAGTACTGGGTTTTCTGTCCGCTAGATAAACCTGTCTCTTCTTTCGTGTTGGTGTCATGGGGTAATTGTATTTGTCGCAGATTTCTTTGTCGATGAAATCTTCACTTGCCCTGAGTCCAGCATTGTGTGTATCGTAGTGCCTTTCGCTTTTGTGTCGTATAGTGTCGTTTTGATCATAATATGATCTCCTTCTTCTTCCAGTAGTGCCGTGTAGTAGTTCGCCATAGTGATCTTTTTCATTCCATTCATGTCCGTCCTCTCTCTTCCGCTTGTTTTCCTCTCCCTCTTGTCCTCCAGACCATCTCTTACTGGGGACCATCTTCTTTTTCCGGTTGGTTCTCCTCCGTAGTCATCTCCCTTCAGTTGGTTCTCTTTTGTTGTCTGATCCAGTTGTTGCCTTGGGCGGGTGTCATTGATTTTTGTCCATTGTCTGACCTGTTTTGGCATTCCCTAATTCGATGTCCTTTTCCTCTGCATCTCAGGCAGAGGTTCTCATCTCTTCATTTTTTGTACTCTTCATTGGATAGGTTGAGGGGATGTCATGTCTAAGCCTTGTTCCTTTCCACTTCCCGATCGACAGTGGGTCTGAAAATTCCTTCCTATGTTTGCGATATTGGTCTGAATGTTCCATCTGTGTTCCTTGGAGTAGAATTCTGCTTTGTTTTCCCATGTTTTTCTCTTTTTAGGTTTTTCAAAATTGCCAGTCGAGTTTCCTTCTTGATGGCCCATGCGGCCAATTTGTCGTCTGTACTGGTTTCAGAGTCGAAGTATTCGAATTCCTTCTGTAGTCTTTCTGACATGCCTGCGTATTGGTATTGTGATGCTGTTGCATCATCAAGTAGTGCTTCGGTCTGGTAGAGTCTAAACTTATTCTAGTATTCGGTCATCGAGTGGGACCCTGGCTCTGTGTTCATTATGTAGATCCTAGCCACACCCCTTGGGTCCACCTCTCCAAACTGCTGTTTGATTGCTTCCTTGAACTCTTCCCAGATCTTCTATCCTGTTGGTTTGTTGCCTTCTGTGTATAGTGTGAGCCATTTGCTTGCGTCTCCCGGTAAGAGACTTGAAACATAAAGGATCTTTTCCGCATCATATTATTCTTACCACCCTGTGACGCAAAAGTAAATCGTTAATTTCTGCCATCCAGTTCTGGAGCTGTTGTCTGTTTCCTGTGTATGTCTCTGGTTGTTTGACCTTGGGTCGATGTTGTCCCAACATTCTCAGGATTTGTTCCATCTGCTCACAATTCAGCTCTAGTGCTGCCTTCAGTATTAGGCCTGGCGCAAGGCAAGCCCCTTCTCCTCCAGTTGGTCCTGGTCTCTCCATTCTCTTGTCTTCTTCTTCAGAGCTTGACTCCTCATATGTTGATTGTTCGTCTAGTGTTGTCGGGCTTGGGGTTCCTGGAGGTTGTGAAATGTTCCATTTTAATTCATCAGCTACCTCAGGTAGCTCTAAGGACTGATCCTCGAAGGTATAGTCCATTTTAGTATCATCTGAGCCTCGCTATAAGTAACGCTTCGTAATGTTACAATTCCTAACCAGTATCAGTTCTCAGTGACAGGTAGATGGTACTTCTCTTATTCTCTCTTGACAATAGTTCTTAGGCCTATACCTATGATAAGGTGGGAGAAACTCTTGTGTCTCTGATCCTTATCGCCTATCGCACTCTTTCTTCAACTTGACTCTATAGTAGAGTCCTTGTCTCGTAAGTAGGTATTTATAAAGAGCGTAAGGGTTTTATATTTGTAAAAGCATAAAGTAATAAGTAAGGAAATAACTTAGAATGAAGCATAAAAGAGCCTATCTACGTGGCCTTTTTTTTTTCTTTTTTTTTTCTTTTTTTTTATCATCATGTATTCGTTGTTATTTAGGGTACAAGAACTTGCATGCAGTACTAGCTATGGCATANCTTTTTTTTTATCATCATGTATTCGTTGTTATTTAGGGTACAAGAACTTGCATGCAGTACTAGCTATGGCATAAACAATCCCCATTCCTCCTTCAGCCCGGCCCGACCATATTCCTAAGAACCTCTGGTATGGGCCTAACCACACATCTTGTCCCAAAGCAAAACCCGCCCCTATCTCGCAAGCGAACTCAGAGAATAGGAGAAGCCTAACTGAGAACAAGCAGGAAAACATAGGAAGGTAACTGCCCAGAACATCACAAAAACAAAACAAAAGAAAACAAGCAGTGTAGATACCACAACAACCTGAGCCAGATATATACGGTGGCAGCAGAAAAGCGTAGAAGTCATCCTGGAACGCAATGCAAGCGAGAAAAGGTGTTTCCTGTAGTGGGCGGAGGAAGAGGATGGAGTAGTAGGGTACTAGCCAAGAGAGGGGGCAGCAGTAGGGTGCAAGCTGATCCAACCGCCGGAACAGGATGGAAACCAAACGTGACTGTGTCAACTTTCAGTAATCGTGTTCGTGTCTGACTAGGCAGTCCCCAGTGGCAGAAGGCAAGTGTTTTACCACGTCTCTCATGTTGTCCGTTGTTTTCAGAAAGATAGCATCACTTAGTGGATGAGATACTACCGCTTAAGCCGACTGTGAGGAGGGGCGAGATCAACCTGTGAGCCTATTGAAGAGCGCTTGTGTACCGCAAACCGTGTTCCCAGCCGTCCGAAGCATAAGAAGCGTATGGTCGCCGACCGTATAGAGGGACCTCGCTAAGTGAGGAAAGAGGTGAGAATGAGCAGCGCGAAAAGGCATACTGGCCCCCAGAGGAAGGAAAGCCCTGATGTCTTAAAGAAGCAGAAGAGGGCAGTGAGGGGAGGAAGGAAGTGGCTGTCACTCCTAGGCCGAGGCCACCATGGGAGGAGAGGGGGGGTGGATGGTTCATGAACTCGAAGCGTTGAGGGTTGATTTCAAGTGCGAGGAAAATAGAGGAGATGGAGGATGGCCTATCTACTCGGCCCTAATGGCCTCTTGATATAGTTGCCCTTCATGCCCTTGTGACTCACTCCTCAAGTCATGCGCTACATATGACTCACAACTGTGAGTCATACCAAAACATCATAAACTAGTCATATGACCAAAGTGGTCATGTGCACCAAATCCATGACCTCTAAATGAGGTCATGTGCGAAACATAACATATCATTATATCCATATATGTCACGAATGTAGCTTAGCAAGGAAGAGGTTTTCACATGACTCATAGTTATGAGTCATAGGTATGTTATGTTTCGCACATGACCTCATTAGACATCATGGGTTTCGCACATACGACTGCTTTGGTCATTTCATATGGTTATGATGATATGTTATGTTTCGCACATGACCTCAATTAGAGGTCATGGGTTTTGCACATGTGACCCTTTGGTCATATGACAAGTTTATGATGTTTTATATGACTCATAGTTATGACTTATATGTGGCATGTGACTCGAGGAGTGAGTCACAAGGACGTGAAGGGCAACTACATAAGGAGGCCATTGGTGCCGAGTAGATAGGCTCTTCACGCTTCGTTCTAAGTTATTTCCTTACTGATTACTTTATGCTTTTACAAATATAAAGCCTTTACGCTTCTTACGAATACCTACATACAAGACAAGGACTCTACGATATGAGTTGGGTTGAAGAAAGAGTACGATAGGCAATAAGGATCAGAGACACGAGAGTTTCTCCCACCTTATCGTAGACATAGGTCTAAGAACTATGATCGAGAGAGAAGAAAAGAGAAGTATCGTCTACCCGTTGCTGAGAACTGATACCGGTTAGGGATCATAACATTACGAAGCGTCACTTATAGTGACGCTTAGATGGTACCAAAACGGACTATACCTATGAGGTTCAGTCCTTGCAGCTACCCGCGGTAGCCGAAGAGTTACAACGAACGGTCTTACCACTAGGACGAACCCCAAGTCCGACAACACCTGTAGAACAATCAACATACATGGAGTCAAGCTCTGAAGAAGAAGACGAAAGGATGGAGGGACCAGGACCAATCAGAGGAGAAGGGGCTGGCGCTACACTAGGCCTAGTGCTGGAGGCAATGCCCGCACTAAGTCGTGAACAAGTGGAACAAATCCTGGGACTGTTGGGGCAATATTGGCTCAAAGTCAAACAACCAGAGACATACGCAAGAAACAGACACCAACTCCAGAACTGGATGGCTGAATTGACGATCTACTTTCGCGCCACAGGTTGGCAAGGAGGACACGATGCGGAGAAAATGGTTTACGTTTCGAGTCTCCTGAGGGGAGACACGAGCAAATGGCTTACGCCATACACAGAAGGTAACAAACCAACAGGATGGAGGAGCTGAGGAGAATTCCAGGAAGCAATCAAATAGCAGTTTGGAGAGGTGAACCCGAGGGGTGCAGCTAGGATCTACATTATAAACATGGAGCAAGGGTCTCGATCCATGACAGAATATTGGAACGAATTCAGACTCCACCAGACGGAAGCACTATTGGACGATGCAACTGCATTACAATGTCTATATACGGGTATGTCAGAAAGATTACTGACAGAATTCGAACATTTCGACTACCAGACTACTACAGTCGACGAACTGGCCGCATGGGCTATCAAGAAGGAAACTCGACTAGCAATCCTTAAGAACCTAAAAAAGGAAAAGCGTGGAAGGACAAAGGAAGCTGCGATACCAAGGAACACAGATGGAACGTTCAGACCGATATCGCAGACCTACGAAGGAAGTTTCAAACCTACGGTTGATAGAGAGGTGGAGATAAACAAGGCACAAACCCAGAGGCCCCTCAACCTATCCAATGCGGAATACAAAAAGTGGAGAGAACCGAATCTCTGCTTAAGGTGCGGCAAGAAAAAACACCAAATCAGCGAGTGCCGCAACCAAGCAGACAACAGACAGAAGACGATGACACCCACCCAAGGCAACAACTAAATCAGGTAGCAGAAGAGAACAAACTGGAGAGAGATGACCACAGAGGAGGATCAATTGGAAAAAGAGAACGGTCTCCAGTAAGAGATGGTCTGGTGGACAAGAAGGGGAGGAAATCCATCGGGAAGGGGAAGACGGAGACGAACGGAACAAAGAAGATCACCATGGTAAACTACTACACAGAACTACTGGAAGAAGAAGGAGATCATACTATGATCAAAACAATACTATACGACACTAAGAAGAAAGGTACCACAATACACGCAATGCTCTACACGGGGTCAACGGAAGATTTCATCGATAAAGAAATCTGCGATAAATATAACTACCCCCTGATCCCAACACAAAAGAAAAGACAGGTCTATCTAGCAGATGGAAAGCCCAGCACTATGGGACCAATAACCCATACAGTGCAAGTACCTATGGCCATAGGCAGCCATAAGGAAGAGGCAACCTTCCAGGTAGCAAACCAGAAGAACCACGAGCTTGTCCTAGGGATGCCATGGTTACGACAACACAATCCCACAATCGACTGGGACAACAACAACATTACATTCGCTAGCGAACGATGCACGACAGTATGTCTCAACAGTTCGCCAGTGGTGTACACGACAACAGAAAGAGAGGCACAAGAAGCGAACCTGAAGGCACGATTTGACCAACTCAGAGAAGAACCAGATAGGAGAATCAGATTCAAAAAGTTGCACGAGAAGGCGCTGGGACCAACCAAGGGCTCCAGACAAGCGGCAGGTCATGACTTATATGCCGACCAAGACGAGATGATCCAAGCAAGGGGTCAAGAGATGATATCAACCAGAATAGCGATAGGATTGCCCCCTGGTACCTATGGTCGGATAGCACCTCGCAGCGGACTAGCAGTCAACAAACGACTCATTACCAACGCAGGGGTCATTGATACCGACTATACTGGAGAAATCAAGGTGGTCCTAGCCAATCTGGGAGATATCGTCCAAGAAATCCGACAATGAGACCGGATAGCACAGTTGATCATTGAGAAGATCAACAAGGAAGAGATGCACGAAGTACGAGAACTTTATAACACCGCAAGAGGAACGAAAGGTTTCAGCAGCACCAATAGCCCGAAAACGAAGAAAGAGGAATCGGCGCAGATTCGAGAAATATCGGCCCACGCATGCGGATGATATTACAAGAGAGGAGACCTTACAGGAATCCTCAAATGGAATCCACGAGAAGAGAAGCTGGAATTGGCGCGAATCAATATTAGCACCGAACTGGCAATACGACAAAGACAACAACAAAAGGAGAAGGAGTGGTACGACATAATACCACAAGAATATCACCAGTTCATGAATCTGTTCCTAGAAAGAGAAGCGGACCGAGCACCCCCAAGAAGACCAGGAGTGGATCACGAAATCCACATCGAAAAAGATGTGAAGACCAAAGCAAAGAAAAAGATTCCGTACCAACGACTTTATCCCCTTGGAGAAAAAGAATTGGAGGAACTACGAGGATATATTCAGCAGAATATGAAGAGAGGATGGATACGACACTCATTCGCATCGGCGGGATCACCAATACCATTCGTCAAGAAGAAGGAGGGAAAGATGGGACTATGCATGGATTATGGAGCACTCAATTTGGTAACAAAGAAAGACCGATACCCGCTGCCCTTGATCGGAGAAGCCCTAGACCGATTAAGGACGGCGAAATACTTCACCAAACTGGACATCAAGGATGCCTATCACAACATACGAATAAAGGAAGAAGACAAGTATAAGACAACTTTTGCAACAAGATACAGGATGTATGAGTATTTGGTCATGCCATTTGGCCTAACCAATGTACCGGCATCATTCCAACGATGGATCAACCAGGTACTAAACAAGTTCTCGGATATATGCTGCATTGTCTATCTAGACGAAGTACTCATATACTCAGAAAATTTGGAACAACACAGACGGGACGTTAGCAATATTATGAACGAGATTCAGAAATCAGGAATAAAGATCAAACCCTCCAAATGCGAGTTTCACATAAAAGAAACTGAATACCGGAGATTTATCATCAACGGAAATGGGGTTCAAGTGGACCCAGTCAAAACGGCAGCCATATGGGACCGGGCGAAACCGAACAACAAAACGGACATCTTATGCTTCATGGGATTCTGCAATTTTTACCGACGGTTCATCGAAGGGTTTAGCAGGATGGCAAAACCCTTGTATAACCTAACAAAGAAGAATGTCAAGTGGGAATGGGGAGAAAAGGAGCAGAAGGCCTATGACGATATACGAACCAAACTCACCACCGCACCAATACTAGTGCATTTCGACCCGCGGAGAGAAACGACAATCGAGACAGACGCATCGAAATATGTCTGTTCGGGGATCTTATCTCAGAAATGCGAAGAAGGAAAATGGCGCCCGGTGTGCTACTAATCAAAGACAATGATACCGGCCGAATGCAACCACGATGTGGCCAACAAAGAACTATTAGCAATCGTTCAAGGACTCAAAGAATGGAGAAGATACATACAGAACAATGACCATCAGGTCAGAGTTCTCATAAACCACAAGAACCTAGTTCCCTTCATAACAACAAAGGAACTCAATGATAGGCAAATCCAGTGGATGGAAAGCCTAAGCAAATACAACTACAAAATCGAATACTGACCCGGAAAAGAAGGAGGGAAACCTGATGCCTTAACGAAAATCGCAAGCGACAAACCATAAGACAAAGCGGACAAAAGGATCAAGCAGAAAAATCGAGTTCTGCTCCCAAAGGAATACTTCGAAGCCATGGAAACAACAGAGATCCAGGGTGAGGACGACGGAAAATTGCTGAAAGCAATTGAAGAAGAAAAAGAGTTTAAAGAAATAAGGGAGAGCTTGGAAAGAGGAGACAAAGAAAGAAAAGGGGTGGCCTTAGGCCTCCGCGAATGGAAAAACCACTATATGTGGTACGACGGAAAGATATAGATACCAGAAGATGAAAAGTTAAGGACGAACCTTATCAAGAAGCACCATGACGACAAACCGGCAGGACACGGAGGAACAGCTAAAACAAGGGAGCTGATCACACGGAAATACTACTGGCCGGCATTAAGGGAATCCGTCAAACTATATGTCAAAAACTGGGATATTTACCAAAGGATGAAGGTCGTACAGCACGTACCATATGGGCTGTTAAAACCCAATAAGACAACGGAGAAACCATGGGCATCCATATCTATGGATTTCATAACAGATCTACCTAAGGCTAACGGATATGACTCAATCATGGTCGTGGTAGATCGCCTGACCAAAATGAGTCATTTCATACCAACACGAATGGATATGACAGCACGGCAGTTCACAACAACATTTATCAAAGAAATCTTTCAACTCCATGGACTACCGAAAGATATCATCACCTATCGAGGGTCCATATTCACATCAGGAATAGGGAAAGAAATAATGGGAGAACTCAGAATCAAAAGGAAACTTTCTACGGCCTACGACCCACAGACGGACGGGCAGACTGAACGAATGAACGGCATATTGGAATAATACCTACGAGCCTATATCAATTACCAGCAGGATAACTGGGACGAATTACTACCAATAGCGGAGTTTGCATACAACAATAGAGAGCAAGAAACGATTAAGACAACACCCTTCTACGCAAACTACGGTCTAGACCCAGAATATCAAGCCATAGGTCATACGACCAAAGGATTGATAACGGAAAAAGAAGATATGAGTCAATTACACGACACCCTACGAGGGGAAATGACAATGGCACAATTACGACAAACAGAAAATTACGATTAACACAGAAAACCTGATCCACACCTACAACAAGGAGACCGTGTGTGGTTACTACAACGAAACATATGAACAACGCGGCTATCCAGGAAGTTGGATTATAAGAAATTAGGACCATTCGAGATATTGGAAAGGATTGGGAAAAGAGCATATAAGCTCGACCTTCTCCCGTCCATGAAAATATACAACACATTCTATATCTCGCTTTTGGAACTTTACTAAGACAACAAACTCCCGTCACAAACAATTATACCACCCCTGCCTATCGAATTAGACGAAGAACCCGAATACAAAGTCGACGAAATAATTGATTCCCGCGTATACCACTGTAACCTTCAATACCTTGCTAAGTGGACCGGTTACTCGCCAGAACACGATCAAGAGTGGTACCCAGCTACCAACTTCGTAAACGCTCAAGATGCCCTCAACCTCTTCTACCAACGCTACCCACAGAAGCCAGCAGCCAAGCATCGAGGACGTTCAAGAAGCCTTCGAGCTCGTGGGTAGCCCCACGAGCCCTCCACTAGATGCAGCCAAGTGGGCTGCGGCAAAAGAAAAAATAAGAATCAAGAATGAGGAAGAGGCGAAGACCATCGAGGCCGAGTGGGCCAAGGTGGTCAAAGACAACGAAAGAAACCATGCCGTCGATCACTGGATGGTATGCACAGATAATGGGTGCCCTGTGCACCTAGACGCAAAACAACCAAGCAACTTCTTCTAGAGCAAGAAGTCGGCGACAAAGCAGTCGCGACCGACCACCCCGATCCCAACGGAATGGGCAACACAACTACAGCCTCCGCCCACTGGGCCCTTACACCACAGGATCTCCTGGCAGAACTGCATACATAGACACTGCCCATATCATCGAAGGCAACAATGGGAGGCTAAGCAGGCACCCCAAAAGGTTCCGAGGACGGAACCTAAGGGGGTAGAGGGTACAAAGACCTTTGTGTTTAAGGAAGAACTGCGCCGAATGATTGTATGGTTGCAGCGAGAAAATGATCGGCTAGTGGAGGAAACGAAACGGCAACAAGAAACGATCGAGTGTCTGGAAAACCAGGAAAGGAGATACCAGCAAACGATCGATGGAGCAAGAAGACCGATGGAGATAATTCGGGCTCCTTGCAATGCTAAGATAGTGCAATCAGACAAAGCGCTACGGAAGGAAAGGCTCAAACGGAGAGCCGTCATCGACGAAATACGCGGATTCTGCTGCGAGGCAACCGACAACACCATACACTTCAGGAGGTTCGCAGACCGCCTCTACGATGAAAGATTCTAAGCTTGAAGGGACTCAACCTTAGGGAGAGAGGAACTAATGTCACGAATGTGGCTTACCAAGGAAGAGGTTTTCACATGACTCATAGTTATGAGTCATAGGTATGTTATGTTTCGCACATGACCTCATTAGAGGTCATGGGTTTTACACATACGACCACTTTGGTCATATGATATGGTTATGATATTATGTTATGTTTCGCACATGACCTCAATTAGAGGTCATGGGTTTGGCACATGTGACCCTTTGGTCATATGACTAGTTTATAATGTTTTATATGACTCATGGTTATGAGTTATATGTGGCGCGTGACTCGAGGAGTGAGTCACAAGGGCGTAAAGGGCAACTATATAAGGAGGCCATTGGTGCTGAGTAGATAGGCTCTTCATGCTTCATTCTAAGTTATTTCCTTACTTATTACTTTATTCTTTTATGAATATAAAACCTTTACGCTCCTTACGAATACCTACATACGAGACAAGGACTCTACGATACGAGTCGGGTTGAAGAAAGAGTACGTTAGGCGATAAGGATCAGAGACACGAGTGTTTCTCCTACCTTATCGTAGCCATAGGTCTAAGAACTATCGTCAAGAGAGAAGAAAAGAGAAGTATCGTCTACCCGTTGCTGAGAACTGATACCGGTTAGGGATCGTAACAATATAATATGACCAAAGTAGTCATATACACAAAACCCATGATCTCGTTAGAGGTCATGTGCAAAACATAACATACCTATGACTCATAACTATGAGTCATGTGAAAACCTCTTCCTTGCGAAGCCACATTCGTCACAGATGTAGGCCAAAATCTTTGATCAGAGAATCTGTCGCGGAAGGCTCATCTCGATAAAATAGGTAAAGTAAATATTTATGAAGTAAACAATATTATATTGATAAGATCTCTTCTCCATTGCTTGGTGATGTCTGTAAAGCTTGGGAGGTACTTTGATATTAATATCCAACGTCTGAGTGTTCACAGACTACTTCTAACTACTATGCCTCCGAAGTACCACTCTGGTTTTAATACCCGAATATCTAGAACCTTATAAGTGCGAACACCATTTGACCCTAAAACTTGTCACATCTTTTCATGGTTACAGAATAGTATTCCTCCATTGATATGACTGCGCTATTTGTTACACCAAAAAGTAGCTTTCAACTTCATTGTCCGCATAAACTATTATATTACTTTAGTCTTGTTGACTGTCATTCCAGTAGTCTCTTCAGTCATGAAGCGATCAAGTTCATGCCGGTTCACCTAGTGCTAATCGTAAGTCCGAGCCCAACGTGTCAACGTCTTAAGGGTCTCCGACTTATCTAGGTTCTTCCTTCTTAGCCTGCTTCACCTTGGTCTGCCGGCCTCCATAGTGGGGTCTTATCACTAGGACCAACCAACCTGTAGCTGATCTCAGAAAAGTATTGGTGGATCCGGTATATCCTTAGTAGCTTCTGCTACTGGAACATCCTCTTAGAGCATTTCGCCAAAAAGGTCCAGTCACCTTCGGCCCATAGTTTAGGAAGCCTCACTTTGAAGCCTACTATCTCAATATGCCTCTGACGGATCCCCTCCATCCTGCTTCCCAGGTGTCGCCAAAGGTCCCCTCCCATATATCCTGTGAACAGCATGCAGTCGGATGGATAGCGGCAACATATTTGGTGTTATGAAGTGGGCTTCACTTATGTGACATTTTAGTCCCCAGATGCAACTGCCAAAATCTCGCTCAACACGTGTGGGCCCCATCATGGGGCTGGAGGAGGGTGTTGGCTCTTCGGAAAATTGAGGGTCTGTGCGTGGTTACCCTATCGTGGGTCTGTGCACATGTCTCAGATATCCATATGCCTAATAGTATTAAAACCAGAGTAGTACTTCAGAGGCATAGTAATTAGAAGTAGTCTACGAACACTCAGACGTGGGATATAAATATCGAAGTGCCTCCCGAGCTTTACAGACATCATCAATCAATGGAGAAGAGATCCTATCAATATAAAATTGTTTACCTTATAAATCTTTACCTTACCTATTTCATCAAGATGAGCCTTCCTCGATAGATTCTCCAAATGAAGATTTTGGCCTATGTCCCTCAGTTGTACTAGAGATCGATGTCCACCTAACAAGAAGGTGAGAGCAAAGAAGAGCGCTAGTCTTAAAGAGAGGTATTCTATTAAGAGATTAGCTTGAGTAAATAAGTATAAGGATTAAACAAAAGAGGAAGTTAAGGATATTATTTTTAAAATGAATACTTTGTAGAGAGCTTGAGAAATTCAAAATCGATTTCAATATTCAGAACTTCAAAAGATATGTGGAAAAAGAACTACATTTAAGGAGTATTAAAGTAGTCTGGAATCAAGTTAATAGTATCGTAACCGCCTCTCAGAAGATGCGGTAAACGTAGGATTAATGGGCTTTGTTCTTTACCGAAAATGGTAACTAGCGAAGCAAAGTCCGGAGGCTTTAACGGAAGTTGTTGAATAGACTTCTTACTATATTGCAACTACTGAAGTCTCCGACATGTTTGGTAGTTCTCAAACTAAAGATTCTTGAAGCAAACTGAAGAGAGTAACTGTTCAACCAAGTATATTGAAAACTCTGTCTGCCAAAGTCTGCTCCTTCTAACGAGAAGAATAGCAGTTCTTAAATACACTTCATAGGCTACCGGGCGCCTTGTTCCCATAACATATAAGACTCCAAAATAGTAGCCTTGAAACCAAACATAAAACATATAGAGTATCAAACCAATACTCGAAACCAAACATAAAACGTATAGAGTATCAAACCCTATACTATCAGGCTAGAGGCACACCTCGTTTCCTGAAACAAATTCAAAACTCAAACAGTATCAACTGATACATAAAATCCTAAACCAGTAACCAGTACCAGTTACAAGTATAGGCTTGTATCTGGAGAAGAAATATAAGTCCTTTAATTCCTACATTTGAGAGAAGTGTAAATAGACAGTTATATATTAGTATTTGGAAGAATAGTTTAATAGATACTTGGTAAGAGGCAGAGGATACTACTAAGGATCCTGTTTTTCAACAGGATAATGTAAAAGTGCCTACTTTAGCTGATACTATAGCTTGGTTTGAAGAATACAATATACAGGTTATAAAATAAGTTCCTAATTCTCCTAATAGTAATCTAATTGAGTACTATTAGAAGAGGCTTAAGGAAAAGCTGTATAGGAGTTTTCCTAGCATTCACAAGACCAAAGGTGGTCCAGATACTATTAGAAGATGTCTAGCAGAAGCTCTTAATAAAGGTTGATGTCAGGATATTGATGAGATTTTTTTAGAAAAACTATCGCAGTCAATATTTAAGAGAGTAGCTGCAATTTTGAATGCCAAGGAATAGTATACCAAATATTAATTTTATTTAACTTCAAATATATCTTTACTATCTATATTTACTATTTCCAAAGTCTTAATTTATTTGGATTATTGGTAGTGGTAGAATGTGAGCTAGCATTGAGCATATATTAGCTGTTACATTGACTTGATCAAAATTTCTGTCCCTGTACTTTACAAGAATATTAGCAGAGACAGAAAAGACAAGAATTTCCATAAAAAAAAGGAACGAGTGAAGAAGGATAACAAGCAAGTAGTTAATTGTGTGGGAGACATCAAGAACTTCTAGGAATTTGCAATTAGTACAAATGCAGTGTATGTTTGAATGAGTACTAGAAATTAAAACCCCTTTTCATCTTTGGTAGAGATGCCAAGGTGGCCAAAACCCCCGTACCCCGGGTATGGACGTCGGCGACAGGATAGCCAGGGATTAGAGAGGTGCCAAAAGCTTCTTACTTGTTTGAGGAATTTCCATATATTTCCTATGAGGGTAGAATGGCTCGACCTCTAGAATTCCTGGCCGTCGGGTCATCCACGTCCATACCCGAATACAGTCACACCTCGCTGTCCCGGATTTCGATGATCAGGATGCCTTGCTGTCTCGTACGAATCTCTGTGAACTCTGAATTTCTTTCCACCAAAGCCTCACGCCTTGTCCTGGACCGCTCGCCGTGCCGGACCGTTTCTTTGTATTTCGGTCCTCCGGGATAGCGGGGTGCGACCGTGCCCCTGTCGGGTGTCGTTGTGCAACTTGTAAGGGCGCATTTTCATTACACCTGTGGCTTGATTTTGTGTGACGCTCACCACTCCATATCCTCTAAGAACGGCTTTCGACTTCGATGATTCATTATTTTATAGTTAGCTCCTATTGAATGCATAGAGGTGTTTCCATTTCCCGGTTTACGAAGTCTTGACGAACAAGCTTTTGGTTCCCTCAACCAATCCTATCACGGATCACTTTGGAGTGCTGCAGATATAATGATCTCAGTGTGCATTGATATGCTTACTCAGGAGTCAACTGCAAGGTTTCCGTGCATATAGACGCAACTAATGATCCTGTATGTCTGAGAGGTTGTCTTTTATGTGAAGTAAGTTACGGTAGCAGGACACGAGATGCCCGCCTTTTGCGAACAAAGTGTACCGGAAATCCGCATCAGCACTCGTCACCAGTGATCGCGGCGGATCCGTAGGCTGTAAAATCATAAGGTATCATAACAGCCCCCACCTTTGAGAGGAAATTTTGCGATATCGCCGTGCCAACCTTTTTTCCCTTGCCTCAGTTGTCCCCCTGTATCTGCAAGGGGCGAGGGCCGCAATCGATCGGTATACTCGAGTACCGTACAAGGGTTTAGGTGAGTGTTAGTGGTCGATAATGGGATAAGGTATGATAACCCCCCGAGTCATCCCAGTTTTTTTGGTACGCAGCAGGCATTGTGGGCTCTGGGTCTCTACAGTTTGAGCTGAGTTGGGAGGGAGACCCCATCCTGTCTTAGACAATGTAGCAGCAACCTATCATGGAAAGGAAGGACACCACTCTTTAAGTCAATCTCCGCCTATGGGCACTTCCGTGCCCAAAAGCCAACGGGCTGTCGAGAAAGCCAACGAACATTCCAGAGACCTTTACTAGACCGGGTTCGGGCGTGATGTGTCAGAAGGATTTTTTTTTTCCAACCCCACAAAAATTGTCAAGATTTTCAGAAATCACACAGTATAGTACATGGCTGGCACCCTTCGATATCCGACGCCATGGCGATTGTTTTTCGATGGAGTCTGGCCCGAGTTGAGTAACTTGACCCTAGGGGTCCCGGCTCTCTGTCGAAAACATCGTTGAACCATGCTGGTAGCTTTCGCACAGACCTAGAATTGAGCAGTTAGGCTCGGGAGGGGCTTATTGAGGCTTGAGATATGCGTATAACGGTAATCCTGAGAGATTGGGTTTCCAGCCCGTGTTGTCAATATGAACAATGTCCACTCTTCCCGTTTTGGCTCAAGATCCGACTGGTCCGTCCTAAGCTCTGTGCCCCCCCCCCCCGCCCATAAGATAAATGCCGAGTGACACATTGTGAGAACTGATACGGGAAGCAAGGCCACTGTACGGAGGTGGTTCGTTGGGTCCTAGAGCCGCCAGCTCGGGGTGCCCCTACTGTAGGAGCCCAAGGGGAAGGGGTTGGTGCGAAGAACTTTCGACGGTTCCAGCGAGTTCCCCTGAGGCTGTAGAGGCATAACCCTCCTCAACTCAAGCGGGGCAAGGAGTCAAGCTTGGGAAATAGTACCTGAGAGATGGAGAAGCGATCAGTGCTGTCTGCCCTCTAAGAGCAGTCGTTAAGGCTCAATATTAACGCAAGGCGGAAAGGTAATTCTCCACAGCAGGAAATCAAAAGCACGTATCGTGTCGGCTGTTACTGATCAGCTGGTCCGGTGTGATATCTGCCGTGAGGCAATTCGCTCCCGCGCACACTCAATAGATCACACATCTACTGTGCTAGCTTTCAGATCCTAATGCTAGAGTGTTGAGTATCAAGGATCCCATTTTATTCCCCTACACCACTAGGAATGCTGGTACTCTATACTATTCGCAGCCGGCAGGCGCTAAGATCCCAGTTTTGACTTCCGGGATCAGACCTGGAGCATGTATCCGACGCCGAGGTGTCATGTTGGATACCGGTACTCTACATGCTGGCCCCTTGCAGCACATTGATGGTGATTAAACGTTCGGGATTTAAGCATCCGTTACAGCTTGCTATCTGCCATTCTGCACATGTTTGCATACACAACAGGTGAGGCACACTGAATGTTTCCTGGAAATAATGTGTTCCTTTAGGTACTGGTAGACCTACCGACGGTTTAGAAGGTGGAACCCCTCGCAAAATCCCCAAAGTCAGGAATATTCGGGAGACGGGAAATGGCCCTTGGCTCTCTCATTTTTTTCGTAAGTAATTCTGGATACTTGCCTACGGGATTTTGGGATTTGAAGCCTCGCCACATTGCGAAAGCAGCCGTATTGTATGTGAAGATCCTTAGCAATCGGGCCCTGGAGCATTAGGAAGTAGGCAAGTTCGCTCCATCCAGGTCCCCCCTACTGAGGCCAGAAATGTGATTAGCAAAGTATCACAGAATGGGCTCGCCTCAAGATATATCTATCATTTTCGATGATGTCACTTACCTCCGGGGCCGTACGGTTTATCCATTCTCCTGCGCTCGAATACCGTATGCTCCGATGTTTCTTTGCGATTGAGTGATGCGCCCACCGACGAGACTAGCGCTTTGTTCGCCGAGGGCCGTGAAGAAGCCGATCCAAAGACATCCTCAGCAGTAGTATCAACCAAATTCTACCTGTAGCTCAGAGTGGGCTGTGATTAAACGTGCGCAATACGGCATCGTAGCATAAAGTTTTGTCGCCTTAGTAGCGAATACCAGATTTCTGCTTCTAGAGGCTGATGGGTCGCAAGTCCCCCACTTAATTTGAAAGACCCCCCTCTACCATATCTCGGGCACCCTGCCGAAGCAACCTATCACCCCAAACGGATTCAACGATCACCCCAGGAGAAAAACATTAATCGTTCAAACAGGGCTATTCAAGAACAGCGATCCGCATTTCGAATAGTTGACCAAGCACGATGCAGGTCAGAAGGCAATATTCGTTTGGTTAAGATCATCGCGATCAGCATTCGAGGGGTCAAATTGGGTACGAGGCACAGCAGAAACGGTGCTCGAGCGGAATTCCAGAACAAAGACCAAGTTCTCTAGTTCAAAATGTCCTTGGACCCTTCACCGCCCTGGTCCGGCCTCGTAAACTACCGGTAGGAATTGCGAGTGGTTAGCTACTGGTAACTCATTGCTCGTTTGAGATTATGTCTGTCGACCCCTCGCACTTATGCAGTACCGTACAACTGCTGTACAGATACAAGGCTACAAGATTGAGGCTGTACTGTACTGTACTGTATAGGTACAACACTATTTCTAGGAATATTATGTGGAGCGGTTGAACTGCGAAAAACCGACTGGAGGAATGCCAGCTTCTCTGTTGAATACCGGCAATGTTTCTGCTGAGTGGAGTGGGCCATTATACCCACGGGTAAGTTTGTCCTATGCACTAGCAACGCACAGCGCCATCTTTATTAAACGGTTAAGGGTAAATGGTCAACCATTCATTCAACCAGACGGGTATTTTGGTGCAACTCACCAACAGGCATGAAGATAATAACTACTCGAGTATGTGCTACGGTGCATACAAGTAGATAAATCATAGACCAAGTGGTGACATGGCCTAGCAGCCTATTTGAGCGATTGTACTCGAGTAATGTTGTTGATACGAGTAGTTCAATACTGGGGCACCGCTTTACCCGAAGGGACTGACTTACCCTAGGAACAATGGCGACAGTGACGATTTTATAAACAACCCCCGCAGCGTTCACACATCCAGCCCTATTTGTCTTCACCCTATGAAATACGGCCTAAGAAAAAGCATCTGTCTAAGTGTCCATTTCTGCCATCTGCCTAGTTTGGCCTACAGTAGGACTTGCAACTTAACCTGTCCTATGGTCGGAAGAATTTCGAGGGGCGCGGATAAGTTCACTTTCTAGGCGCAAAAAGTACAGTACCTTGCATGAATGGTACTACTCTACTGTCGTGAGATCTGCACCATGTTCTCTTCTGCCAAGTCTCCCTGGTAGAACAGGGCTGAAAATTCAAGGCGGCTGACTAGGTTGTGTTCGCCCCACGTAAATTACCGTGGGCGTTGAGTGGTTGGGTAGAGCAGCCCAAATCGATCGACAACATTTGAGCCGTAAGTTGTCGAAACTCAGACTACCGTACCGTGCGAGTACCATCCTCGACTACATAAGGGGGCCGTCGCAGGGAGCGGGGTTATTTCTGCCAGTCTCGCTTTTTTTTTCTTTACTGTAATAAAGCCGCATTGCACTTCAAGTTCAGTCTTCTTTTTTCGTTTCTTTTTCTTCTTCTTTCGAACTCTCTCTTTCTCGTGCGTTGAATTTGATAACCCACTTTTCCCTCAACGCCTGCAATTTGAGAAAGCAGGAAGAAAGAAAGAAGGAAAGAATCGAACTTCAGATCACTCGCTGCCATGGACTGCATTACTCCTTCGCCTGTACCATACAGAGAGGAGAATTTAAAGACATATCCCATGCTCGCTGAGGGTATTGAATGGGAGGTTCTTCAGGACTGCATCACTTCATTCCTAGGCCCTGAGGCATCCGCTAGACTAGTGCGGACTCAGGTACTTTTCAACTCTGCCATAGTTATTTCTTCTCCTTCTACGGATCCTAGGCTTACCTCTCAATTAAGGATTGCCCGGACGTATACTGGGTGACTGCCACGAGGCCATTCCTACCCGTAAGTTTCCCCCGCACCCCATTCTATCAAAATCGGCAGCGAACTGACACTCAACGAGAACAGAGCCAAATCAACGACCTGAAAGCCTTCTCAGCGGAACTTCTCGAAGACCGAGAAGCAGCAGCGTCAAAACACCGACGACCAAGTCACCACCCGAGGAATCGGGGCATGAGGAAACAGAAGCAGGCTACCAGCCCAATTGTATTGAGCACCCCGCCTCCGTTTTACACTCTACAGTACCACCACCACGGGAAAAACTAACGCAATTCACCATTAGCATGTACAACTGGTCCTTCCATCGCTGCATCAGAATGCATACTTGATGCTTCCTCATCCTCCTTCCTCTTCTCCTGCTTCTTCGAATGTATTAACCCCCCCCCCCCCAACCCCGAGTAAACCCAGAGGAATGGGAAAGGGAAGAGATGAGTATTGACCAAGTAACCTTTTACTTAGCACTGCCGAAACTGTCAGAATTGCCCACCTCACTCTCACTCTTCAGCAGCATCAAGTCACGCAGGAACGATCGCTAATTAACCCACCTATATTCCCCGCCCCTTTTCCCGTTCCGCGGAAAAAAAGGAAGCCTGTACAGGTTTTTCGTCGAATTTCCCATCTCAACCACTTTGTCCTCCCGTTCGGCTTGTTTGTGTAGCGTAGGGATCAGTTGTTTGACAAATTTCATTTTTCCTTTTTTTTCCCTATCCTTTTTATTTTTGTTGGAGGCGGGGGGAATCAGACACAAGAAATCCCTTAACTTATTTACTGCCATACTTTGCTTTTTTCCTTCTTTTCACCCTACAAGTAGATATCATAGTTTCATGTCGCCTTAGCGCTGCCGCAAATTTGTTTACCTGATTTGATTTGACTTTGGTCTCATTTGATCCGATAGGATTGTATTGGTCTTTCCCATTACGGTATTGTCATGAGTACATTAAATTTTTTCCTTCCTTCCCTCCTTCCCTCCTTCCTCCCTCATATGTGTGGAATCGAGTAATTTATGTGTGGAAGAAGAAGAAGCAAGTGGTAATTACATACAATTCCATCCCGTAACACCGATGCGCGCAATCGCAAATGCAAAACGCAAAGCACTCTATAATAATATAATAACTCTTCGCAGTTTCAAGAAAATAACAAGTACTTGTATCACCTGGGTATCAGATATGAAAAAAGTTACAAGTATGATATTTCCCCCCCCCCCAAAAAAAAAAAAAAAAAAAATGAAACAGGGCCTGGTCCCCCCCCCTCTCCTCTCAAAGGCAATCCTCGCAACATTCCTTCCAGATATGGTAGGGTAAAAGCCAGATGCGAGCTAGACTAGCAAGCAGCGACCGGGGACGGACAGACGGACGGACGAACGGACGAGGTGAAAAACCTACAGTACTCGTACGAGTACTAACTTGTACAACAAGTTATCGTACTCCTAAACACCGACAAACAATAATAATATTATATGATACAGTAGCATCACACACAATTTCAGCACTTTTTGCCTTTTTATTTATTTTTATTTTTATTTATTTTACCCTTCATTCCTTCTATGCGGTAACCGGTACTGTTTCTCCGGGTTGATTGAGCCTCCTCACTCACCCCATAAGGTATGATTTTCTTGCGTAGCTTACGTAATGACTTGTGAACAGTTATTGGTCCATCGGCACCCCCCCTCCCTCCTTGGAACTCACAGGTTTCCAATTGGACGCTGTTGGGCTTAGTGCGCGTTCCATTTTTTTTTTCTTTTCTCCACTTCTCTCTCTTTTTTTTTTTTTTGCCAGGCTTTGTGGGGCTGTGACTTTTTTCGTTCCGCGGATCAAGTTATTGCTTGCTTGTTGGCACAGTTACTTACTAGTTACTGTACACGGTAATAGTAGTATACCTAGAAAGTGTTAGATGAGTTTGGGGATGGATGGATGGATGGATAAAGTTTCTTCTTCTTCTTCTTCTTCTTCTTCAACGCCTTGCGACGCCCGGCGGGGCGGGCGAGGGGGGAGTTATATAAGTACCTACTGCTTAGCTAGCTAGCTGGCTGCCCTGGACTGGGCTGGACTGGTCTTGGTGGGTACAAGTATGATAGGGGGGGGGAGGGAAGTCGTAGCTGCCTACTTTGCCGGTAAGTGATGTGGTGTTCTTTTTCCTGCGTTGGCAACCGCCTGAGGAAGGCAAGTAGCCGGGGAGGAGGTTTCATTGGCTGGTTGGGGGGAAGGGGGGGGGTTTCGAGGAACCGACAGACCCGGGATGACTGTGATGATGGTAATTATGATTATGAGAAGTTGCCTTGTTATGCATTGCATGCTTCTACTGTACGTGGGAGTTATTGTACGGATACTTTTTCTTCTTCTTTTTTGGTGGTGTATAGACCACGCTTTGCATGGTGGGGCTTGGGGCTTGGGGGTATTGATTGAGTTATGCTTGAGTTGGTGGTAGTGGTGATTGAGTCATTCGAGAGGTTAATATTGTCAATGAGGTTGAGAGTCTTTACAAAGGTGATTTTGTTATTTGGGGGAGAAGCATGACTGATCTGGTCCAGTCCTAAAGAGTGTGCAAGCAAGTATAATACTACTATCATACTACGGGATAATCTACGATAGATGGCACACGGCACCAAAAAATATGGTGAAAAAATGAGAATAATTCTAAATCGTATCCTCCCCACTACTATACCCCTCTCTCCTAATCCCCCTCATCCCCTCGTCCCCGACCACAAGTGCATCTAAATCTGCAATATCCCCCCACCCACAGTTGCCATCAGCACCTGGCGGACTAGCCCCAATCACCGTACCCTCCTCCTCCTCTCCCTCCCCCGTACCATCTGGCGGTCCAAAAACCCTAACGCCCCCCACCTCCGCAACTTTGTACCCCCGATGGCCGCAATTCCACCCCCCGCCGCAAGACCCCATCCCACCGAGGACCTTCTCGACCTCGGCCTCGAAGTCCGCGCCCGGGACGATGGCCTCTACCTCCATCTCCCCCGCGTCGACGGTGCGGAAGATGGGGAATATGCGGACTGTGCGGTGCGGTTCGGGCGTTATGCTTAGCGGTAGGAGGGTGCGGAGTTCGCGGGGGTAGAGGAATTTGATTAGTAGGGATTTCGGGCGACACATGTAGAGGTTTATAGAGGGGGTGTGGTTTGTTGATGTTGAGGGCGCGTGACAAGAGGGGGGGTTGAAGGTAAGTTTGGGGGCCCAGTGAGTTGTGTAGGACTGGTTTGGTTAGTGAATTGCAGGCCGAGTGATTTGTGGAGAAGCAAGGGAAGGGGTGTATATAATACCTTGATAACGTCCTCTCCGACTCCACACCTCGTCATAAAAGCCTGCAAGAGTTCCATCCCTTCCTCCACAGACCCAACGATAAAAGTCCTCCGCCCTTCTTGCTCCCCAGAAAACGAAAGTGGTAACCTCTTCGGTGCAACCATCCACCACCCATCCCTCCCAATCTCCCTTCCATCCCCCTCCCCTTCACCTCGCCTACTGCTCCCACCACCAAACGGCTCCGCATAATTGACATAAACCTTCTTTTCGCTCGTCTTCTTCCTCTGCATTGGTCCGGGGAGAGGAGGGGCCAGCTGATCGTCAGTCGAATGCCAACTGAGCGTCTGCAGGTCCTCTTCGGACACCAAGTCCTTGATCGCCCCGTCGGGCGAGACCTCGACTTCCCAGCTGAGCGAGGAGATCACACGCTGTCGCTCGGTCTGGGCGAATACGTCGAAGGTGGTCGTCGAAAAGGTGCCGCCTGAGAAGACTTTGCACTTGCCGTCAGGATGGCGCTCCCAGACGTACTGGGTCAGTGTCGGGGAAGCTGCGTCGCCATCGCCGCTGTTGCTGGGGCTTCTGTACAGGGAGAAGGGGCTCCAAGGTGGGAGCGGGGCATACGCATTCTCGCCCGTCGGGGTAAAGTCTGGTGCTGGAGCTGATTCCCTTGACTTGTCGAGGGCGTACCTGAAGGCCTTTGGGGCGGAGAGGCCTGGGAGGGGTATGTCTTCTGGGTCTTTGGGCGAGTAAAAGTATGCTGCTGGGAAGGACGCGTTGAATAAGGTAATGCTAATTGACGTCGGGGCTGGTACGTGGAAGTGTATTTCTGGCGGCTGCAACTCGTACTTTTTCAAGTCCACTGAGGGGGTAAGCGTTGGAGATGTAGAGTTTAGATATTTGTTTATAATATCACTCTCCATTGGCATTGGGTCACTCGGATACGGTGTGTATAACGTTCCTGGTGGATGTGTTGGCCAAATAGCATCAAAGCTCATTGATAGCTCCTCCACGGTAGGCGGGTAATTGAATACAATGTGCAGGCCCGGCTTTAACACAGCTATGTACTCCTCCCCCGAGGATATCAAATCCCCTTCGAACGTCGACATAGTTATGTCCCGTTCTGTGCCTTCAGGAGGTGGAAATAGTGTTATGAGTGATCTCAGGAGATTCTATGGTACTTTAGCATAGTGCTTTTTCTTGGAGCATTCTGTAAATAGCGCTGGTGCGTACATCATATGTCTCTACCATTGCCAGTGGCAAGTGGGCTATTTGCATAGTCCCTTTTTTCTGAACCTTAATCATAGACAATTTCGGAGCTCTCTCTCTGCGTGTGGAAGAATTTTCCTAATAGAGCAAAAACTTGCTAACTCAGTACTCCATCTGATAACGGCTCTCAACGAAATCTCAAATGCACAAACCTCGTCTTGACTCTCCCTAAAATTCCCATCTGAGCGAGTTTCGATAGAGTGATTCTCAAAAGAAGTAGTATTTAAAAAGTGCATCAGTTCCTGGGGGCCCATAGCTCTAAACTCCTTTTCAGCCATCTTAAAGTACTGATGTGGGGTGTTGGAACAAAGAACTTCCAACGAGAGAGCTCAAAGCGATTTCTAGCCTTTCGGTAGGAATCCAGCAAAAGTTATCACTAGAGATCTCGGTTTGTATCTAAGCGGCCTCCATGACGCAGAAGGACGGAGGAATGTAACAGCGGCTTGGCATTACTTGCCGTTTTCAAAAGTATCCGGAAGTCTTGGCGTTTCCTAGGCCTAAACCGTGCCAAGATATCCGGATACTTTTGAAAACGGCAAGTAATCCTTGCCCTGAATATCAGCCACAAGCCTTTACCACACAACACCCATTCAGGCGTGTCATAAGCTTTTCTTTTGAAGCCCCATATTGGCCTGCTTAGAGCTAGAGTCTGCTATCCATTTCGAAAGAGTCGTGAGTGCTTGGATTTCTTAGGGATCGCACTGATGACCTTTTAGAAATCGATTATACTCGAGTATGTGTATGACGACAATGTTTTGGTGATAATATATGATCTTGAAGGAGTCTGACCACCATCAGCTTAACTTAGAAATCGTAGTTTCCAACATACGGGTACAGCTACAATGACTCCTTCCTTGCAGGTATATTTCCAGGACCTATTGAGTAGGCGAGGCTGCCGTGCACTGGTTCGCCGTGACAATATTATTCCAAGCAGATCATCGTATATCCCTTCAAATCACGCCTCCAATGCGCATGGCTGAGCGGCAGCTGCATCGCGGTACCGGTACTACCGTATATGTATGGCCATCGGGCAAATAGCGTCCACGAGCTCGAGATTCTGAGGAAGTCTGTCCCCCGAAGGAGTGAGCGAGCGAGTGGCTTGTCTCGAAGATTAGGATGCACGGTCGGGTAATCAAGGGTTGAGATTAAATTATGCAGGCTGCAGCATGATACCGTAGGGGATCAAGGAGGTACAGTACAGTGCTCGAGAAGGATTTACTGAGAAACAAGCATGAAAAGGGAAGAGAGCCAAGGCCAGGTCGGCGATTTTTTTGAGGTTACAGTAGGTCTCGGGAGTTACGCCAAGCCGTCAGGAGCAACTAAAATAAACCCCGAAGGGGCAAACACGCTGCTCTCTCCCGGGGAGAGAGAAGTTATCATAGTATCGTACCGGTAGTCTACCACCACCCCCACTACCGCCAACTGTCATACCCACCTCTCCATTGAACAAACAAACAAGCCCTCCACCGACAGCCAACTACCAAACACCAAAATGGCAACCGCCATAGACACCATCATCTCCTATGATTCTCTCCCCTGTAATCCCCCAACCCCCCAACCCGTAACCAAAAGGCTAACAAACCCTAGACATCGACACCCCCCCCACGGATTCCGAGCTAGAATCCATCAACAAACAAATAACCTCCGAACTCTCTGCAGACCATAAGACAACCCCACACCCACGCCTCCCACCGCTCGTGAAACCCAACTTCCGCCCCGCAACGCAAGCCGAACTCGACAGGATCGCTGCCGGCAAGCCGTGGGTTGGCGGCATCGACATGAGCCGGTACGAGCCAGTAGCGGAGGCCTCGTGCTCCGCGCTCGCGGCTGCGTATGCCTCTGCCGTGCACGTGGAGGCACGCCTGGCGAACCTAACGCTGCTGAACGAGTTCGGGAAGAATGCATGGCTCGTGCACAATTCGCAGTTGGAGGCGCTGTTGAAGGGGCTGGAGGAGGAGTTGATGGAGCTGAAGACCGAGTGCGAGGTCGTTAACAAGGAACGGAAGGGCGTGCAGGTGGACGCGCGGCCCGAGCTGGCCGCGCTTGAGGAGAGGTGGAAGAGGGGGATTGGGAGGGTGTTGGAGGTCGAGGTTGGGGCTGAGGCGGTCCGGCAGGAGATACTCAAGAGGAGGAGGGAGAAGGCTGAAGTTACGGATAGTTGACTGCTCTCTTTTTCTTTCTTTTTAAAAAGGGGGGAGCGGGGTTGTTAGGTTCAGGTTTTGCTACAAATCTGGATTGGTTTCTCTGCTTCTACTGTGTATTACTACTAGCACTAGATCTTATGCCCTGGACTTTCACAATTGCGGGTTTGTTAAGCGCAGCGGATTAGTCGCGTTCTGTTCGGTTTACTAATTAGGTAATGTTACTGATATCATATTAGGGATAGTGGCCATTTATCACCCATTTTCTCTGTGCAAAAGACTGAACCGCACTGCATTGCAAGAGGGGAAAAAGGCTTTCAATAATCATCCAACCAAGCGCAATAAGCAGCTCCACTATGCCCCAGATGATGCTTAATAGACAACTTGTGCCTCCCTCCTTCGTGCCACTTCAGACACCCCCCCACCTCTATAACTACGAGCTGTCCGAATGGACAGCAAAAAAAGAGAAAGCAGGGCAAGAATGGAACAAAGGGTAAAGAAGGAAGCCCCATTTTGCTAGTTTCATCATAACCCTCTGTATCTGCTCTTTCCTCGTTCATTCATTAATGCATGGGCATCAATCTCAAAGGAGAGAAACGAAAGAAAAGAAAAAAAAGAAAGAATAGTTACAAGGAGACGGTGATAAAAGGAGGAAGCACCAATAACCTCTGACCACTCTGAAACAGCGGCCTGGGCTAGATACCCACCATTTGAAGTGAAGGAAAACTTAAGAACCAATTCCACATTCCCTTAGACTTCCACGGCTCTCCCCCTGCCAGCAGCCTCCTCCACAACATCCTTTCCTCCATCAAATCCGCCCGAGGGTCCAGGACTTCCAACATTGGAGAGCGGGTCAACGCCCTCAGCTAACCTGGGGTCGTTCCTTCGCATGATCTCTGCCACAGGCCCCAAGAGCCTCTGGAATCCATCCTTTCCCAAAGTCGCCACTTTCACTCTGGTTACCGCTCTAACGCTCGCGGCACGCGGTGCATCATTCAATAGTGCAAGCTCCCCAAAATAATCGCCCTTTGTTAACCTATTGACCGGTTCGTGGGCACCATGCTTGACCACCTCCGCTTCACCAGACTCGATGATATAGAAGTTGTCGCCTGGATCACCCTGTTGAATAATGACATCTCCAGGATGGAACGTGAATGGCTCCAAAGCATCGGCAATCTTGGCGCGCTCGTATGGGACGAGGGAGGAAAGAATTGACACTTCCTCAAGGAATGCCTCGTACATTCTGCGTCTCTTAAATGTGTTTTCCATCAAGATCCGGCGGAATGTCACACGGTCCAATGCCCACAGGATGTTGTGTGATGTTGTAGATATGATAGTAGCGGCACGCGGGGCGTTGTACATCAATGCTAATTCACCAAAAGACCCCCCTGGGCCAATTGAGTTCACCTTTTTGCCCATACCATCGGGGCCGGGAAGCATACTGCCGGCACTATTGACGTAAACATCAAAAGAGCCTTTCTCGACCACGTAGAAAAAATCACCGACATCTCCCTGAGTGATGACCCGGGTGCCTTTCCCGGGAATGGGTTTCTCCATAAGTGCAGAAAGAACTTGTCCACTTTGGTCGTCATCCAGATGCATGAACAAAAAGTTTCCAGACACAGCTGTTTTCAAACGAGCGAGCTGTTCAGGGGTCTTCGGGTATACGGGGGGGTTCCATTCCTCATTTGAGGATGATGGGACTAGTGACTCAGCGGAAACGGAGGTTCGTCGACCCATGTTGTAGTTGGATGGGAAATCGAGTGATGCAGAATTCGGAGAAAGATGTATGGATGGGGAAAGGTGGGACGAGCCTGGGTGTGGAGGCTGATCATTACCAAAGGCAAATCTAGACCGAGGAGAGAACAATGATTGGCCCGGTGATAGAGGTGGTGCAGCCAGACTGGGATTCGAAATACTAGGACCTCCGAGAACGGCTGGTCTGAAGCTAGGAGTGGTTGGGCTCTGTCCAACGTCTTCATCTTCTTCTCTTATTGTTCCGGAGAAAGGGCTCTCGCGATTCCCATCTAAAGGAGGACCACCGAGATTCACTACGGAGCCAGGAAAAAGGCTTTCACCGCCACCATATGCTGAGGAACTTGGCATCGCTCCGAAAGCGTTTGAGGAGGAAAACCCAGAGTTATTTGAAGCAGATAGCAGGAATTCGACTCGCTGAGCTTCGAGGCGGCGATTGAAGAAGTTAGCACAGAACTGGAGAACGTCCGTGGGTTTGGATTTCAGTATCTCGCGGTTGAGTGCGTTGACTTCGTCGATGTAAGCTTCCGGGAGTGACATTCCCCTATCCTGATCTTATGTGCTTTGGGGGGTGGTGGAGGGGTAGGAACAAACAAATTGAGTTGCTCTGGAGATGTCTGGAGAAGGTAATTCTTGGTTATTGAAAACCAAACTGTAAGCCACAAAATCAGCTCCGGCCCTTCAAAAATAATCCGGACGCAGCGGCGTGCAACCACCTTCTTACTTATATGTCACAGGGAGCCTCTAGGATTCGCACGCATGGTCAGTCAAACTTGCACAAACGCAGAGCGCAGAGACGAGCGGGAACCTACCAGGTGAGCAGCCAACGAGCCGGGCCAGCGAAGAAGCAAAACAAAATTTTGAATTCTCTGCCCTCCCGTCCTCAGGATAAAGTCAGTCTCAGGTTTGAGTCACGACTCTGCCTTGCAGTGACTCCGGTTCACTGGTCCTCTTTGTCCCGTGCCTAGGCCAAACAACGAGCCTGCAGGAATCCTTCTGAAACAAATTGAAACCGGCGATAATTTTCTCCGGATGGCTCTTGAGGGTTTTCAAGTGAGAAAAATGTCGCGTCACGACTGGTAGATGGTTGAATAGAATATCTTTCGATAGTAAGAAGCGGTTGTTAGCTGGGCGGCAGGTAGCCGTGGACAGGGGAGACTAAGATGGGGCAAAAAAGCAGGAGTAGCCTAGAAGGAACATACAGATAATGCTAGTGAGCGAGCCAAACAGGATCAAGCAGTGCAGGCGGCTCCGCGTAATAGCTGAGCCTGTTCCTCGATTAGTACCCGCCAGACGCACGATATTGTCCGGGGCAAAAGGGCTCTACTAGAACAAAAAATGAGATAGCACTATGAACAAAGAGTGCAAGGCACAATAGTTGATGACTGACAAAGGTCTTTAGGTGCGCAAAGGATGAATGAAAAGTGGGGGAGGGGACCGGGAAGAGGCGGGAGGTGGGAAGGGCAACCGGAGGTGGAGTGTGAAGAAAGGGTAGTGTCCTGTGAGCGTGAATGTGGAGTTTAGGGTGATGGTGCGAGGAGGAGGGGAAGGAGGGGAGGGATAGACTAGAGTGATGGGAGAAGCGAGGAAGGATCAATGGCGGGGAGACAGGGAGGGGGGGTCTGGGATGACGGAGGGCAAGCGTTAAGGGCGATTGGCGAGGGCCAGGCTAAGACAAAGCTGCTGGGAGCGTAACCCGGCAGGTGAATAGATTTGGAGCACAGTGCCCGTAGAGTAGCACAGTGCACTGAGGCAGCAGGGGTGATGAATAGCTGTAGGGATTTGAATCGCTGTGGGCCAGCAGTGGGGACTTGAATTCGGAAGTGAGAGTAACCCTCTCCCTCACTGAACAGCCTAACGGTAACCCGAGATGGCACACACGAAACAGCATCGGTGCTGAATGTACGAGTATAGCAAGGAAGAAGTATCGGATTTTTCCCCCGATGATAAATACTTTATTATGCAATTTCTTCCCTAGAATTTCCAGTGCTTTTCTAGAACAACCTTAAAATTAAAATTATCCTCATGTCTAAGGTTGCCTGTTCCGACAATCAAATATTTTACAACGGGCTACGGGCCAGCGGTAACTTGGACCACAAGGCGGGGAGGGGGGCTTGATCATGGAAGCACAATCACTCAACTCTTCTTCATCCGTCCTCGGTCAATGGTCACGACCAGGCCCTCTCTCGAACAACTTATCGCCTCCCCCTCTAACCAGCAACGGATGGCGAACGGACCAACCAACAGATCATAAATCGAACAACCCACTCTTCAGCGTGTGGGGTTCCTGCGGATTTTTTTTTTTTTGGAAGGGTAAGACAGCCTGTTTTCCTCACTTATTGGCTACCAATCACACGCCACGCCCGCCCATTTCAGTGATGCTTTTTACTGCAGGTTTTTCGTGCCTAGAATTTCAGCGAATGGT
The DNA here is from genome assembly GCA_014065205.1 of Tuber brumale. Taxonomy (NCBI): domain Eukaryota; kingdom Fungi; phylum Ascomycota; class Pezizomycetes; order Pezizales; family Tuberaceae; genus Tuber; species Tuber brumale. The sequence goes on along the minus strand of JACCEG010000076.1, from coordinate 226,878 downwards.
TCCAGAAGGCCTCCACCAATATGTAAATCGCTCAAAGGGGAGAGAGCTGCCACCAGTGACAAAGAGGCGCACCACACACACAAAACGTTGTTGGCGTCTCATCTCTTGTCGGAGAAGGTGGAAGAGGGAAGAAAGGAAGGAATACGTCTCGAGCCTTCCGCTAACCGTGCTACCCTTCCGCCAGCTAACCATGGAAGCTTGGTCCGACTTCAGACGGGGGGAGAGAACGCCATGACTGCGGAAAGTGATTGATCGTAATTGTCGCCCTAGAGTTGTTACCGGTTAGCTTTACTGTGCGCTGAGTTAGCCACGATTATTATGCAGAATTCTCTACCTCGCTCTTGCGCTCCGAACTTCTCGGCCCATATGCATTTCGGCATGTCCAGACGAGTATGAACCCGGATTGATACAACGTCACGACTTAGATCTTTGAGCACTGTGCTATATCTATAATACTCTTTTTTGTTGCAGGTGGAAACTCGTACATAAGTGACATCAATCACACCTACCACACAAAGCCAATACACATCACCAAGGTAGCAAAGCCTGCCACCAAGCATCCTATACTCGAGCAGTGCCGTACTAGCATGGTGCTTCTCGCGGGTGGCGGGGGAAAGGCATATAGAATGATGCTCAAGTGCTGTACGAGGCTGGTGTCAAAAGTGATGAGCTGTGTAAGGGTTTTTCCACTGAAAACACCCAGAATTCGCGACTCTCCAACCGCTGATCCAGAGAAGCAGTCCAAACCAAAATTTCATCTATATGTAGGGCAATTCCCTGGATCTTGCTTTCCAGCCCTTTAGGACTCTGTGTCTAACTACCGTGCTGTAAATTGACTGGGGAATTATTGGGAGAGGTATGGTTGGCACACTGGCAATGGCTAAATTTCTGACCATTTTGCATGTGGAAGGTGAGGCTTGGCGCTGTTTTCAACTCAAACTTTACAATACCTGTGTCACATGTCAAAATAGCCAGCATTTATTTGGTTATCTCTGGGCACTTGGGGAGATGTTTGAAAGAATCCTAAAACACAGTCTAATATCAAATTTTTCAATTTTTTTACGGCTTCAGAATGTATTGCACTGAAAGCGTGAGGTAGCATGGTTTGGGTTACATGCCATTCTGCTCACCATTGTTGTCACCAGCCTTGTAACTTTCATCAGGTTGAAAGAGAGGTGTTTGTTAGCCGCACGCAGGGGCTATGGTTGCACGTTAGGGCTAGGGCCCGGCTCCCCATGCCAATCAGAACATCGGGGGACAGGGGACATCTGTCGCGCATGCCGAGAAACAATGTTGGTCCGAGCTTGCGAACGCCTCCTCGCTAACCACCATAATCTCTCGTCTACCGGTGACCGGGATACATCACCAATGCTGCATGCGCAGGCATGTCCATTCAAGCCATATCCAAAGCCTTGGATTTTTGTGCGAGAAGGCTTCCAGTAATTGCTCGAATGCCCCCACTTACGCCAAGAGTCCACGGATTGATGTTTTCCTCTGTTTTTGTATCATCGCCCTTATACGGTAGAGGTGTAATGTCCTCCGGCCTGCTATTTTCTGGGAGATATTGGTGGGTGTTATCGGGGTCCGTATTATTGTTGGATGTGGTTGTAGATGTGAAGGTTCTTGTTTATTCTCAGGAGTGAATCTGCTAACTAAAAGGACTAACTAACATGTGTGCGCATCCACAGGTTTACCCTCAACACAGTCATACTCTCTCACCAATATAACTAGGGTGGTTTCCCGTACCCTACAACACTCAACAATTATCTCTCCAGATGCATTCAAAGAGAGCTCTGAATCCCCCATAGCCCAGATCCTTTTTCTGCAAGATCAATTCCCAAGCCATCCTACCAAACAAGCAAGCCGACCTTACCCCTGGCATTACGTCCTCAAAATGCAAGGTAGCCGATACTACGACGAGGACTTCAAAGTCTTCTCCTCCCTTCAACATCAAACCACCACGACACCGGATCTACGATGCACACCTCGAGCTTGCTGTGAGCTCGTGCGTCATCTAGCGCCGGGAGCTCTCCCCCCTCTCCCTCAACGGATCCTAGCAGTGCCAAACCACCCTAACTGTCATTGCCTCGCGGGTTAAATCTACATCATATTTTTGGTTTACCAATCAGCCAGCTCACCGAGCATCAGAACGCAGTGGGTACCTGCATGCATGCACACATGCATCCGGTGTTTGTTCTGAATATGTTGATCCTGGTTGCTGTATGGAAGGGGAGGGATGGGGGTTGCATCTACGAAGGCCCACGGTGTAGTGCATTGGTGTTGGCGGGTGGTGTTGGCGGGTGGTGGTGGTAGTGCGGTAGTGGATTAGTTGGCTGCGGGAAAGGGTTTGGGGTCTTTTAATACTATGGTGTTTGTGTTTTCGGGGGTGGGGGTTTGCTCTTGGTGGGTGTGTGGGGTTCGACTGAAAGCTTGGTGTTTTTGTTACTGACTGCCGGGAGTCACTTTATTTTTAATTGAAGCTCTTGGATTGGGAACGTTTCTGGAGGGCTAGCCACGCGCTGTTTTTAAATATGATACCGGTATGCGCAACAAGCACTGTAGGTGCATATCTAACTTTCCTGTGGTATCATATCTCCGGAACTTAGTAAGATCGGATAGAGTTAGCCCTTTCCGATAACACCTCGCTGGGACTCCTAGCCCTTTCTTGGGCCATAATTTTTTCTTCCTCCTCATAACAAGCGTGTTGGTGGCGGGGCGCCCTCAGGTTCTCGCATTGTAGTTGCGGGATTCCGATAGATCGACTGCGCATACTTGTACCGGGGAAGCGTGAGTTCACGGTTATGAAGGTGTAGAGGGGACTTTAAGGAGGTAAGGGAAGGTGGTGCACCTTTTTCGGTCAACTAAATTAGATAACTTATCACTCCGCTACCAAGAGGCCTTTTGCTTGCGTGAATAGTGCACGTATGGTGGTGGAGTATGATTACTAGTAGGCCAATGTGGTGGCGGCTGGAAAGCAATGCTGTGGATACTACGTTGTCCGTTAGGCAGTACGGTAGTCGATGTGGGCATGCAGATGGCGCTCTTGTTGATAGTCTACCGTACTTCGCGTATCCAAGCTTTCGGCCGGGGTGGCAGAAGTGGTGTTTCTATCTATAAGCAGACGTGCCGGCTGGAGCCGGGGACGGTATTTATCATTGGTCAGTGGGGCCCGCTCTATCCCGGAGATCCCGGAGATCCCAGTGATAACTTGTTCGGATCACACACCCGCCATTGATCTTTGGAAATATCACAATTGGCTATCACTTTGGAGTTTCAACTTGCCTGCGGTGAATTCTATGGGCGGTCTAGAAAATGCATGGGGCGCCTTGGAGAGTCGGTTGCAATGGCGGATTACCTGTATCATAGGATAGGGAGCAATGCTAAAAACTTACGCGCTGCGTATTTATCCGTATCGTAAATGTGATGAATACAGTTAACGATCCCGGGGTGTTTAGCGAGACTTCTAGTAAGACGGGGGAATCTCCCAGCTGATTTCCCCTCTCTTCAATGGATGGGTTTGGCCGTAATTGGGTGCTGGTTCCATGTTTGAGCTCAACGGGTCGAATAGGTTTGGCACCTCAGACTCTCTGGCACATGTGTAGGCTAAGTAACCCCGTAATTTACAACGATGTTGAGCAAGATCGGGGGCTCCAAATTTACGGAATCATGCCGGTAATTCATGTTCCGAGAGGAAATTTCTACCTCGAGGGGTTACTGTATGCTTGGCTAGCAAGCGGTTACCGGTATCATATCGTACTGTACCGGTACTCTACTCGAGTAGGTTCCAAGGTTTTTCTGACCTTCCCTTGAAGGGAATAGTGCCCGGCGCCAAGCAATGGGTCAGTGATGTACCGAATATGTAGATCGCTTTCAGTGGAATCTTGCTAACCCTCTGAGGGCTTACTTTAGAGCACAAATTGCCGGCACCGACGCAGGTAATTAGCTGCTCCATGGAACTCCAGCATGTGTGTGAATCATTTCCCTGAATGGGGAATTGTATGGGGATAACAGCATCGGTTTTGATTGGGTTCTGCTGTGAAAAAAAAAAAACGTGATATCATTCCCCATCATACAAGTTCGTGATACCGAGTACAAACACCCTTAACATCTATACCCGCTTTTGAAACCGTTTCCGCACTTTCTTGTTACATACCGGTGGCGCTATAGGCTATTCTATTTTTTGCGACGAAAAGTTCCCTTCCTTCTTCTTCTACCCTCCTCACCGTTTTTGTCCGCTTCAAGCTGTTGTCCAGAGCCGCTCTAATTTTCAATCTTAGCATATAGTTGTCTCATGTTACGTGGACGGCGGGCTTCTCCTCCCATTTCTTCAACTGCACTCCAAATACCGACGAAAGTCTTGAGAATATCCGTGTTCATCGCTCTATCACTTGTATCTCTACCTGTTTCTCTCGGGTTAAGCTCCCACGGGAGCGAGCCACTCGAAGTTCGTCCAGTCGACCCCAATCCAGAAATGGAGGCACAAACATTGGCCCCAAGAGCGGGTCCTACGGGCGCAGATGCTTGCTTGAGGTGGAGTCACCAATCGGCACTGGTAAAGGATACAATTTATATCTACGGTGGCCAGGCGAGAGGGAATTCGGATCAGGACAGTGATACTTGGAGTAGGCTATTTTCATCCGAAGTTGTGTCTATAGGACAAGACTGACTTTCATAGATAACAACTTCTTGACTCTTTCATTGGCAAACGATTGGGACGCGGGATCGCCGCCTTTGAAAGCGTTACCTCAGCCAAAGGGGCCACCTGCTGTTGCTAATGGGTGAGCACAAGTTTGCCCGTGTTCACGAAAAACTGCTAACTAATTATATAGGTATCTGTGGCATAATAACAACAATATTTACCTCTATGGTGGCCTTTTCTCTGATAAGCCTGTTACGAAGCCAACGACATTCTCAATCTGGAGGTACGATGTAGCTGCTGGAGAATGGTCTGACATTACATCGAAGACCTCTGTCTCTAGTGATTCCGGAAGTAGGCAAGTCGAAAGAGCAGCGGAAGGAGCGGGAATTAGCGTTCCCCAACAGAGTAAGGGGTACTACTTTGGTGGCCACCTCGATGCTTACACAACCGAGGGATGGAGCGTTCAGACTCCTAGGGTATACTTGAAGAGTTTACTAGAGTTTGACATGGAGAAAAATGTTTTCCGGAATATCACCGAACATGGTTTGGAGAAAGCAAGTGTTCCTGAGAGGGCCGATGGCGTGCTGTTATTTGTGGGTTACTCTGAAATTTGCCGTTTTTTTTGGTCATTGGTTGATTTAGGCCTTATTAGGTTCCTTGGGGTGAGGAGGGTATACTGGTTGCTCTTGGGGGTGGTACCAATGATACCTTCTCCCAACTTAATGTTGTCGATGTTTATGACATCTCTAAATCCCAATGGACAAGACAAGCCACCGATGGACCAACACCAAAGTACAGGGTTAACCCCTGTGCTGCCGTTGCCTCTGCCGCCGATGGGAGCTCACATAATATCTATTTCTTCGGGGGTCAAAATCTAGTACCCTATGCAGAGCAAAAGCAATATGATGACTCTTGGATTCTCACCATCCCGTCCTTTACATGGATCCAAGTAAACACAAGTGGGCAGAATGTACCTCCTGCCAGGGCGGGTCACTCATGCGAAATGTATGGAGGAAACATGATCGTTGTCGGAGGATACGTGGGCCAAGAACTTTCTTGCGATAGCCCTGGGATATATGTTTTCGATGCCTCAAGCGCCTCATGGGCGAAGGGGTTTGTTGCGTCAAAAGCCAAGGGCAGCAAAGGCGAATCCAACGCGGTATTAGCGGGGCCAGCGGGGTACAAAGTTCCACAAGTTGTGATTGATATTGTTGGTGGCGATGCATATGGCGGTGCGAGGGTAACCAGGCCGGCTCGTACTCCAGACGAGAATTCGCCAGTCGCTTCTGGAAAACCTGGTGACTATAAGTATACCACCATTTCTCCACACCCGACGGGAACGGTCGCTACAATTACGAATAAAGATGGCTCAGTGACCATCTCCACCTCCACCTCCATTAGTGGATCCCGGGGGGGTAGCGGTAATGGCGCCGTATCTGTTCCAAGGGTCGGAGCAATTGTGGGAGGGGTAGTTGGTGGGATTGTATGTCTTGTCATCCTTGTTCTGTTAGGCGCATACATATGGTACCGTAGGAAGATACGAGAGCTCCGTGAGGCCAGCGCCAAACTCGCCGAGAGCACCGGGCATTCGAGACGATTGAGTGAGAACGGTCTCAGAGAGAATAGCGGCATCCTCGGTAGTGTGGGGGGTGATGAGAGTCCGGTGGATCTCCTCTACGAAGAGCCGTCATTCTGGGGTGTTTTATTGAGTCCTAAGAGAAGTCTTAGGGTCGTCAATCATTGAAGAGAAGTTCTTTCCTCACCTGTTGCTGCTCCTGTCTGCTATTTTTCTCCTCCCCTTGTATGATATGGTAGAATGGGTACAAAAGCCTGGATTAGCTCAATTGGGTTGGTTTGGGTTGGAATTGATGCTTTTCGGTTCAAGTTTTCCCCTTTTCAAGTTTTCTCCAATGATCTTTCTTTCCCTGCGTTCTGATACCGGGATTTCTTAGCGCTATTTTTCTTGCTCTCTCTTTCTTCTTTGTTTCACCTTGTTGTATTATATGATCTCGGGAAGCTGCGTTAATGATATGCTTAATCTGGTAATGACGTTAACCAATCGGCCGCATAGCACTAAAGAAGGGGAACTTAAGGAACAGATTAGATAAGTCAAGGCTGGGGTTGAAGAGAGAATAGTAAAGGCCGGCCGTGAAGAGATGGTCATCACAGATTGGGAGAATACCATGTCCTCAACCTAGGGGTGGAAATAATGCCAAACCCGATGGTAAGTTAGAGCTCCCAAGACGCGATGTCTCAGCTCTCTTGCCCACAAAATGTCACTCGTAAACCGCCTTCGGTGCTAGAATAAATTGATGTGATGAGCCACAAAGCAGGTGATAATTACGGGTTGGGTTTCAAATGCCATATGATTTTGGAAAAATAACGTGTTTACCGGGACAATTGAATCCCGCACTGAGATGTGGAAAATTCCTTCTCTTGGATAGGAAGGCGAAGCACTGGAAAAAACTGATCCCCTAACCTCAGCTCAAGGAAAAAAAGAGTAACAAGGTATCGAATCTCCCCAACAAAGGCAAATCCAACCCCCTAGCGAGAGGTTCAAGTATTCCGGTAGATATAGTACTTTCAAACGCCACAACATATTAGCTATAGTGGATGAGGTTTGGTAAAATATAATTTTTAGCCTGAGACTAACTTATTTCTCTCAAATTGAAGGAAGTGTCGAGCACTATCACTACCCGCAATCGCTGCTCTTCCTCTCTCCCGCAAGGCGTAGCTGATATTATCCAAGTTTGTGAATTGGTTGTGTCATTTTTGAATTTCTCTATTTTTTTTGTCCAATCTTGGCGCTTAAGAAACTTCCTGGTGCACAGTACCGTGTTGGGTTGCTGGTTGCTAGAGGCACATGAGGAGGAAGATTGAGGAAAGAGGCTATACAGGTTGGTAAGGGGTAGTATAGGTGGTTGATTGTTGATAGAATAGGTGTACTGTACTGCTAGTAGAAAATCTAGTTCATACCTCTAATGCTTGACCTGTTATGGCACTGATTACTATTCTACTACCTGTATATAGATCACATGACTAGTCCTTGATTTTCTTAAGCTCCCTTATGCTTCGAATATATCATACTGTGTTATTTTATCACATGCAGCCACTCGACAAAAGTGTTCGTGAGACATGTCTCATATTTGTCAAGTGCGGGTACCCTTTCGAAAGGGAAATGATTACCGTACATTGTAATGGTCATGCAACAGGTTGCTTTATAGTACTAGTACCGTATGATACATCGCCCCGGGGCTATCTTCAGCCCCGCTTATAGAAAGTTGGCAAACTCCCCCGGCACCCCTGCAAATTGTTGAGCCATTTCTACATTCAGCCAACACTCCATACAGAATATCATGGCCCAGACTACACATGTACTGGGCCATCGGCGTGACATGGGCGACGGCAAATGCGCATAGCGGCAACATAACGAATAGTTTGAATAATACTGTCTATAAGTCCGACGACGATGCACAGATTATGCGTTGGCTCTCTCCGCTGGGACAAAATAAGGGACATCAAGGCGTACTCACCGAGCGATTTGACAGTGTCGGGGGGTTGGCTTTTGGAAGAGGGGGGGTTTCGGGAGTAGAGGAGTAATGAGGGTGGAGCTGATAAGGCTGTCTTCTTTTGAAGTGGGAATCCGGGAGTGGGTAAGACATATCTGAAGTGAGTGACGGGATCTTTTAAAAGCAGCGAATGTCGCCGACGGCCAGAAATACTAGTTTCCTGATAATTGACAGCCTGCGCGATCAGGCAAGGAAGGAAGTTATTGCATTGCAGGCTTGTACTGCGACTACATACCTTTTCCAGCAAGAGCAGACCATCACCAACGTGATGAGAGCTATTCCGGGGGAGCTGGTAGGCAGAGGGGACATCCCGAATTATTTGCGCGAGGCGTTTCATGAAGGGGAAAAGGTGTTTGGTGGAAGAAGGCTGAGAATCCCTCATCCGATGGGAATGTTAAGAACGGCTACTGCCTCACTACCCCAAGTTTTCATCTGTATCGATGCGCTGGACGAGTGCTTGTTGAAGCATCTGTCAGAGCTTCTTGGGTTGCTGAGAGATATTGTCAGGAGTCCCCAGGGACGCCGATATTCCTCACCGGGAGGGCACATGTCAGGGATGATATTTAGAGATATTTCATCAAGGCAGTTATGCTACCCATGAGCACTAACACGGATGATATTGAGAACTATCTGGAGATGAAGTTAGACAGAGACGGCGAGCCAGAGGCGATGATTGATGATTTACGGGCGGATATTGTTAGAATTATTCTGGAAGGGGTATCAGATATGTGCGTAGGAGCATTTAGCATTTCCACTTTATGGATAATGTATACTTACCAACAGTTATGTAGATTCTCATTTGTTTCACTGAACATTGACTCTATTCTAGGAGAGGCGGAAATTCGCCAAATAAGAAAAAAGCCTGAAAAGATGACCCAAGGCAATGGGCTGAGCGATGCATACATGGTAACTCTAACCCGACTGAAGGCATAGAAGTGAAATAGATTAGTACTCACACTTAGGCTCCTGGTGTAGGTGTTGTATTCCGAACGGCCACCACGGGGTGAGGAGCTCCATCATACCTTGGGAGTCGATATGGGATCTGCAGATCTGGACCCAGAAAAAAAACTTTCCTGAGTTACGGACATTCCTAGAATCTCCTCTAGCTCTTTTCACAGCCGAAGCGGCTCCGTTTAATGTCCGACTGGTGCACATTACTCTGCAAGAGCATCTCTTAAACGATCCAAGCCTATTCCATAGTCCCCACGCAGCAATCTTGTGCGGAGGTTTGCTCGACATACCCCGGTTTTGGGTGTGTGTGTGAACTTCCACCAGCTCTTGCCCCCGCCCCCTCAACAGTGCCCCTCCCGGAATATACTTCTTGTGTGACTGGGGGAGTCACACAGGAAGGGGGATGACGGAAAATGTGAAAAATACTTGCACTAAGGCTTCTCTATGGATTTGATAAGCATATATCTGTTCAATTAATGTTTTTGCGCTATATATCGGGGTGGAAGCTCTGGCCCCTATTTGTACCGCCCGTGGAGGCCTAGTGGTTTTACAGGATTCTGTAGAGTATCATCTTTTGGGATGGACGGGATAGTTGCTGCTGTGTTAGAGATGAAGGAATGGAATATAAATGCAACCGATTGCATGGGAAGTATCCTACGGCTCTCACATGGGCAGCGGGGAGAGGACATGAGCAGGTCGTAAAGGCGCTGTTGGGACATGGAGTTGTCGATCTCAACACAGCAAACGCCAGATATGACTAGACACCACTCTCGTAGGTGGCTATGGGCAGGCACAAGGGGGTAGGTAGTATGGCAGACGCTAAATATGGCCGGATGCCACTCCCATGGGCAGCCAAGATGGGGAATGAGGAGGTAGTAAAGCAGCTTTTAGAGGGGAAAGATATCTCCACACCACACTAGATAACAGGAACCAAACGCCACTGGCATGGACTCTCCCTAGAGGAGACCATGAAGTTATGAGGATCCAAATGAAACAGGACAATGTCGATCTCGGCACGGCGGATCGCGCTAGCTGGGCATGGGGCGGGTGCGTGGTGCAGATGCGGTTTGGGGGGATGATCCTAATGCTAACCTCACAGACGTTAATGGCCAACCTGTACTCCTATCGGGAGTCCCTGATGAGCGGAGAGGAGTGTTGGACCCAGCGATTCTGTTTCCTGGTCCGCATATAAGGATTTCTCCTCGGCCGAACCATCCAGGCTCCCTTACACCCCCTTCTGTGTGTCCCCTAAAGTTCCGGTTCCATCTAAGGAAAACTGATTCATCCCAACAACACCGGACCAACCCTCTCGATTGGTGTCTACTTGGATTTTATCATCGCATCTTTCCCTTTTTCTTTACCCCTTTTCTCGCTTGCATTCTTCCTCCTTCCTTTCCAGACATATTTTTATCGAATTTCCATAAATAATTGCCTAATGAGAAATCGGTGTGGGCAAGATTTCCGTCGATGCCAATGTGAATAGGGCTTTTTTTCCGGTTTCAGCTTGCTATTTGCTATTTAACTTATATCTTTCCACTCAGGAATTAAGCTGCACAATTAGCAAGCGAGGTATTCTGATTGCCTATAGGATCTCTCGTATATCTTATAACCTGCAACAGGTAACAATATCTAACTTGCTATGTCTTCCTATAATACTAGCATCCTAGTATTATCCGCAAGAACTTTTCTTCCCATAATGCATTCTACTAGTATTATAGAGGACATAAGTTGGAAGCATATGGATAGGAGATGATGATAGCTATCTTCAGATCCTAAACTGGTAGAAATTTAAGCAGAATAACTAAGAGAGATATCAATAAGTTTTTGAACAGCTATCAATTACTTTATTACCAGCTAGCTAAGTCTCAAACTGTAACCAGTACTGGTTACTGGTATAAAGTTTTTAGACATACAAATTGTGAAAGCTGATAAGTTGAGACCAGCCAGGCTGGTGAGGTTTTTGTTTTGTTTTTTATGTTTGATTTTGGGCATCAATTGATGCCTAGTTATTTGGTTTTATTTTAAGGCTACAGGTTAGTCAGAAGTTGTATTTTAAAGTTTGTGACCCTCTAGAACTTAGAGGAGTAAATTTCAACAGATACAGTTTTAAATATACTCAGTTGGATAGTTACTTCTCTTCAGTTTATAGAAATCATAGCCTGTAAGTTTGGAGCTTAGTTAGCTAGCAATATAATAATTGATGCCTGCTCAACAATCTTATAAGATCTATATTATCTGTCCTCAGGCTGCTTAAAGTACCATACATTGAGATCTGTATATATGTAATGTATTATATCAGAGTTACTGAGAGTATAAGATAGAAGTGTATTGATGAGAGTTATTAGTAGCTATACTTAGTTCATAAAAAGTAGGACTTTTAGTGAGATATAGTTCCTGGAAAAAGGTCACTGGCATTAGTAGTAATACAACTGATCATACTACAGCAATTCCAACTTCAGCTATAGTATTACCTTATACAACAACTAAAAAAAGTTGCCACATGAAAAGAGTAGAAAGGAAGAAATACTAGTAGTTAGAGTCTGTATACTAGAGAGTAGTAGAAATAAGGAATGTTGATACAAGTTTTGCAGAAATATCATACTGAGTAAAAATACCTTCCTCAATTCTGTCTTCCACCTACATCAGCAAAAATAATCTCTTATGTCCTATGCATTCTGTGCGTCAGATACTGTTAGGCATATGGAAATCCGAGACATGTGCACAGACCCACGGTAGGGTAACTGCGCACAGACCCTCAATTTACCGGAGTGCCAACACCCCACTCCGGCCCCCTTATCGGGCCTGCACGTCATTAGCGAGATTTCGAGAGTTGCGTCCCATAACTAAAATGTCACATCAATGAAGCCCACTTCATAACACCATATACGTCGCCGCCGTCCGTCTGACCGCATGCTGTTTGCTGGATATATGAGAGGGGACCTTTGGCGACTTCTGGGAAGTGGAACGGAGGAAATCCGTTGGAGGCGCATTGAGATAGTAGGCTTCAATGTTAGGCTTCCTAACTATGGGCCAAATGTGACGGGACGTTTTCGGCGAAATACTCCAAGAGGATATCCCAGTGGCGGAAGCTATTAGGGGTATACCGAATCCACCCATACCCTTCTGAGATCAGCTGTAGGTTGGTTGGTCCTAGTAATAGGACCCCTCTACGGAGGCCGGCGGACCAAGGGGAAGCACGCTCAGAATGGAAGACCTAGATAAGTCGGAGCTCCTTAAGACTTTGACATGTTGGGCTCGGACTTGCGATTGGCACTAGGTGGCCCGGCATGAACCTGATCACTTCATGACCGAAGAGACTACTGGGACGATAGTTAACAAGACTAAAGTAATATAATAGTCTATGCGGACATCTACGTTAGAGGCCGCTGTTTGGAATAACAAATAGCGCAGTTATCTCAACGGAGGAATACTATTCCGAGTCCGCGAAAGGGTGAGATAAGTTTCAGGGTCAAACGGTGTTCGCAATTATAAGATTCTAGACGTTTGCGTATTAAAACCAAAGTGGTACTGCGGAGGCATAGTAGTTAGAAGTAGTCCACGAACACTCAGACGCGGGATATAAATATCGAAGTGCCTCCCGAGCTTTACAGACATCATCAAGCAACGGAGAAGAGATCTTATCAATATAATATTGTTTTACGCTTTAAATCTTTACCTTACCTATTTTATCGAGACGAGCCTTCCTCGACAGATTCTCCAATCAAAGATTTCGGGCCTACGTCCCTCAGTTATATACTTGAGTTTGGCGTCCGCCTAACAGTATATTGATAGTTCTCCTGTTACCAAGGCTCACTATATGAACTACGAGTTCACTTCAAACTCCACCCTCACCTCCGACTTCGATTATATTTTCGAAGCACTTCACTGTCCAATCTATATTCATTCCTTCAAAGAAATATTTGAAACCAAGCTGTTCGAGATCGAAGAAGAATATACGCAAGAACCCTCGTGGTTCACAGTGCCTTTCGGGATCCCAACGAGGGATCAATTCAATAGCATATACCGTACCTGGCACGGTTCGGATTTCGAGTGGAATTCGACCAAGTCGGAGGATTTCGTCGACTGGAGTACCCAGTGCTCCTTAAAGACGGAAGAAAAGGAAAAGGAAAACCCAGGGACAGTTATCTGGGAGCCAGACATCCCCTCGGCCTGGGCCTAATACACACTTATATGTACTATAAGTACATCCTAAACCTAGAAAAAAAGGAGATTCAGGTCTTAAGCCCAGAGTCGGACCAACCGAACCCTTTTATACCTACACCCCTAGAGTGTCTCAAACGTTAGATACCTTACATACGATTCCTTAAACATTTTCAAGGATATCGAGAACTCTGGTACGAAGTACCAGTAATCACTCATCTAGGGTTACCAGAGCAGTTAGCCTTTCTGGAAAGTATCACAATGGCCGAGATACCTCAGGACCCAAGAAAGAGAATAACGGCGGGGGAACCAATGGACACCCGCCCAGATACCACGGATAAGGCGGATGACTCCGCCATTCATAGTCCCTTCCCTTCGACACCTCAGGAACCTTCATTCTGGAGAGCAAATTTACCCTCTCACCGATCCACTAGTGTCGCAAGCACGGATAGGATATCAAGGGCCTCTACTCCTAAACCAGGAGGAGACCACGCTGCAAACTTAGCCAGATTGGCTGCCCGTCTTGGAATAACCTTGGGTCGAATAAGGCAGGACATAGACACCTCGCTCGACCAAGCCAACATCGCCTTCAAACATTTGAAGGGGGCAACCCAGGACAATACCTTAAAATTAATTAAGGTCCAACAGCAAATCGCCGTCGGGCAAGATGTCCATGATAACGATATTGCAATCTTGTTGATGCAGCTGACAGGTGTCGAAAGCGAGGTCAAAGGGATTCAAGAGGAAATGATCCGGGAAGTGGCAAAGAAGATAGACGCCCAAGAAAGGCGTCAACAGGAACATGAAGAAGTAACCACGAGGTTACATGGAACCCTCGGGGAAGAAAGCCAAGCGGCATTGGCCCGAGACCAGACTCTGGAGGAAATGGTCCTCAGTCTGAGAGCGGAATTCGTAGAATTCCGCGCGCAAAGTGTCACTCTTGAAAGAGAGGTCAACCGTACCCTAGGGCAAATGCGGTTAGATCAGACTACCCGCCAGGCGGAAATCCGCCGATCTCAGGACCAGCAGCAACAACAAAATAACGAGACTAATAATACCCTGAAGGTATTAACACAGTCAATAAACAGAATGTTGGCTGCTGCACCAAGTCCTGAAGCTGCTNTACCCGCCAGGCGGAAATCCGCCGATCTCAGGACCAGCATCAACAACAAAATAACGAGACTAATAATACCCTGAAGGTATTAACACAGTCAATAAACAGAATGTTGGCTGCTGCACCAAGTCCTGAAGCTGCTGGACCCACTCCTATACCCGCAGTCCAAGAGACGGACGATGGGGAGTACTATGCTCCACCTACACGTAGGGAAAAGGGAAAGGGCAGAGAAGCGGCTGATGCATCCCCCTCAGGTGCCCAAGGAGGTAACCCAGGGGATCCTAGTGACGATGACGATGATGATGATGATGAGAGAGGAAGACGAAGAGGAAGTCCTAGCCGCCGCGAGTAAGGACAAACACCAGGACAGCCTGGCATGGCAGAGACACTGGCCAACGCGATGGCGCTAAACATTAAGTGACCATCAGAGCCACCCCCATTCTTTGAGGATAGACCCGCACAAGATATATATGTATGGATTTTGCAATGCACGGACTATTTCGAAAGAAATCCGCACATCTGGGATGATGCCCGGGAACGTGTCATATATGCGCTCAGTCGTACAAAAGGAGACATAGTCCTTCCCTATACTATATGGTACCGGAAAGCTATGGACGGACTTCAAGGGGAAACCCAGCAACCGGAACTGGCGACATGGACCCGCTTTGAACATGATATGATTAAGCGATTCGCCCCGGTAGAAGCCGAAAGACTAGCTCTTCGAGCAATGAAACTAGTCACGTACGACGGCAGTATTGAACACTATCTGACACTCATGCACAATCATAACATTCGTGCACGTATGACCGGAGAATCCTAGAGGGAGGTAGTCGAAGACACACTTCCGGAACAGATTGTCCGCAGGTTGTCGGCCCTGCAATATACGACGGATCCAGAATGGGAGAAGGCACTAAGGCTATGTGGACGGTCAGAAGAAGCACTGCTGGCCAGAAAAAGGATTGGGCGAGACCAACCGTCAAAGCCCAAAATAGTCCAGGAGGTCAAAAGAGAAGACCAACGGGACTCTAAACCAAAACGACAAAGGGATACTAAACCTTATNAAGAAAATTGGACGCGACCAACCATCCAAGTCTAAAATAGTCTAAGAGGTCAAAGGAGAAGACCAATGGGACTCTAAATCAAAGCGAGAAAGGGATACTAAACCTTATGTCAAGGGAGGTGGAGCCCCACCACGAAAACGGAAAAGGGAGGATGAACCGGAGAAGCCTAGGAAAAGGTTGGGAGGTGCGACAAAGACCACCCATACAAACTTCGCCCAGGCACACAGCGGCATCCCGCAGAGTGTGATAGACACTCGGAGGAAAGAAGGAGATTGCACACGTTGTGGAAAGAAAAACCACACCTATCAAACGTGTTGGGGAGATGCCCATATATCGGCGGCAACGGTCAGCTCAACACCGATAAAAATGGGAATTCGACGGGCAAGATCGGCTATTGTAAAGCCTAAATTAGCTCGCAGAGTCGCAACTGTCCAGAACCCAGCCCGGGTAAATAAGATCTGGGAACTGGCGGACGACGAGGAACTGACCTAGGTCAGTTCATTGGCACCAACGGCGACGGCGATTGGGTATTTAGTGTCCTGACGGAACTGGAATCGAAATGGGAACCCCCTTTCCCTGGGGTGTATTGGGTACCGACCACGATGGGGATCGGGGAGTCCGTGTGCAACTACGGGAGTCGAAACTCAAAATGATCAAAGCGGCGCGAAGCAAGTCTCTCCTTTCAGGATCAATGCAAGTAGGCTCTAAGTGAAGGGACCCCGCGAGGGACTTACGAGCTCGAAAACAAGAATCAATATATTGAGAGTCTTGATCGAAAGAGAGGATAGTTAACTTGCCCACACGGCCCGGGAGTCAACAGTACGAAGTTCCTCGAGTCACCTGGTGGTTACCTGCTACCCGTGTGCAAGCAAGTTACTATACCAAAGAAGTTGGGACATAGTAATGCAAGATCTACCTGATAACAATACACGGCAGGAGGACAACCGATGCGAACCGTTCCACCTACCACACGAGTCTGAGTCGTATTATTCGTAGGTACTATCTTGCCTTCTGGCCAGAGTGTGGGATAGGGATGTACCGCTTTGGTGCGCAAGGCCCCTCGGAAGGAGCTGGACGGATAACCGAAATCATAAGGGAAAGGACTTGGTGAAAGCGGGAACCCCACACCAGGGGAGTAAAATGGCTAATAACCGCCCGAAAATCTGCTATGAGCCTAGGTCTGGCGTGTCGGGAGAAGGCATCCAGCCTGAAAACTGGTCATGCGCAATAGCGTATCGGTGAAATGATGCTTTAGTATGTAGACCCAGATTGTTAGCGCTGAAGAGTTACTAGTTTGTCTGAGGAGACCTCAATGGTCGAAACTACGCGGGCGTAGTAACAAACATCTTGTTACTTACACCCAACACCATCGATGCCTAAACGAAAGAACCAAGAAAATCTTCTCCGCGCTAAGCGCATGGAGTTAGAAGCCCCAAAACCAATTCGATACAACTGTCCGGAGGGGATCGCTTACCTCCATATACACGATAAGTGATACAAAGTTAAAGTCTTGTTAGATTAGGGATCCAACGTATTCCTTATCAACAAAGACCTAGTTGAAGACCTTCGCGTTCCCTCTATAGAACGCGACAATGCAGTTGATATCTTAGGCTTTGACGGATTGTCTGCCTCCTCTGGAGGGAAGTGTTACACCCTCCTAATAAAATTGGAAATAGGAAAAAACCTACACATGTCTGAAGTGTCGTGTGAAGTGGCTAAAGCAGGTCACTATGGAATGATAATTCCTTTTGGTTGGTGGCATCGTGAACACCCAGTGTCTCACATAGAAGATGCGGAAAATTGGACCTTCTCCGCAAAATCTTGTGAAAACTGTGTGGAAGAAGATGAAGGAATAGCGGATATGTTCGAATATGACGAATCTGTCGCTTGGGATCCAAATGCCTGCCGCATCGGAAGAATCGGAGCCATCGAGAATACGGTGGAACTCGAATCACTACCAAGAGAATACAGGAATTACAAACATTTGTTTGAAGCCCAGACGGCAGAAAAATTAGCTCCAAGACAAACGTTTGATCATGAAATCAAACGGATTCCAGGTTCAACCCCCCCCTTGGGGCCGATATATCCACTGTCCGAAAAACAGCTTAAGGCTTTACGAGAATACTTGGAAACAATGATCAAACCAGGAAAAATCACACGGAGTCAATCGCCAGCAGGCGCACCTATATTATTCGTACCTAAACCAGATGGTAGACTACGTCTAGTTGTGGATTATCGGAATCTAAATAAGAGTACTATCCTCAACAAACATCCCCTTCAACTAATGTCCGAACTCAGAGATAGAGTAGCCGGCGCTAAGATCTTCACCAAGTTAGACCTTAAGAACGGCTACCACTTGATTAGGATAAAAGAAGGAGATGAGTGGAAGACAGCGTTCCGTGTGAGATACGGGCACTACGAATATAAGGTTATGCCTTTTGGATTGGTTAACGCTCCGGCGACTTTCCAAGATATGATGAACCAAGTTTTACATGAATACTTGGACGTCGGAGTTGTGTGCTACCTTGATGATATTCTCATCTACTCTAAGGATGAAAAGGAACACATCGAGGCTGTTAAGAAAGTTTTACAAAGCCTATCAGACTTTCAGTTAGCGGTATCGCTAAAAAAATCGACTTTTCATGCCACAGAGGTAGAATTCCTCGGCTATATGGTAGCAGTCGATGGGGTGTCTATGAGCTGTCTCTTATTCACATCTAGATGTGCATAAGAGACAGATATGG
>JACCEG010000076.1:161751-202386 GCA_014065205.1 Tuber brumale | reverse complement strand
AGCGGAATCTCTACCGGCGCCGGAGTAATCGATGCTGATTACACCGGCGAACTCAAAGTCGTACTTTTCAACCATAAGGATGCGGACTGCCAAATAAGAAGGGGCGATCGCATAGCCCAGTTAGTGGTAGAAAAGGTTAACACCACGGATATGATGGAAGTTGACGACTTGGAAGAAACTTAATGTGGAACTGCGGGATTTGGATGTACTGATATAGTGACAAGTTCTTTGATCTTCTAGGAACAGGAACCTAGCATCAGCTACCTACAGGCATCGGCTAAAGACAACGAACATTGGTACGATATCTCAGAAGTACCCGAAAAGGTTCTTATGTCAAATGCTATTATCCTGCAAAATGGTATGAAGTAATTCAATCCTGAATTCCTAATCGAGATACAGTCAGCTATCGGGACAGACGCAGCGTGGAGGCAACGGAGAGAAGAGCTCATTAGGTTACGAGACGAAGGAAAGGATTTTCCCAAAGACTGTACCTTAACCGACGATCTACTATATTATAAGCAATGACTATTTGTACCAAATAGTCAGTCGCTATATACTAAGATTGCAGAAGGATGTCACGATGCAAAAGTTGCAGGACATTTCAGGCAAGAAAAGACTTTGGAAATAATCATGAGAGACTTTTACTGGAAAGGACTTGCGGCATGGGTCAACGACTACGTACGATCCTGCGATGAATGTCAACATAATAAGTCGCCTAGACATGCTAAGTACGGATTATTGCAACCACTGCAAATACCCTATGCAGCATGGGCGTCTATCTCAGTGGACTTCATTACACAACTACCAGAGTCGCAAGGATGCATTCAGATAATGGTAGTAGTCGATCGGTTCACAAAGATGGCACATTTCATCGGACTACAGACCTTGGCTACGGCCAAGGATGTCGCAAACGTATTCCTTAATGAAGTATGGAGGCTGCACGGCCTACCAACCGAAATCGTCTCGGACATGGACTCAAAGTTTGTAGGAGAATTTTGGGAATCCCTTTGCAAGGCGCTGGAAATTAAGCGAAGAATGTCAACGGCATACCACCCTCAGACTGACGGACAAACTGAACGTACCAACCAAGTGCTGGAAGGTTACCTGCGAAGTTTTGTCAATTACGATCAGGATGATTGGTATCAGCTGCTACCGCTAGCCAAACATGCCTATAACAACTCCGCAACCAACGCTCACAGGATGTCACCATTCTATGCGAACTACGGATTCCATCCACAGACAGAGTGGATGAAGGAGCGCAAAGCTCAAAATCCAGGAGCGACACTGTACGCAAACTGGATTAAGACGATACATGAACAAGCAAGAGGGTAACTAGAAAAGACACGAGAAGGGATGTCGAAATATTATGACCGAAAAGCTGGACAACAGCCGGACTTCAAAATCGGCGACAAAGTAATGTTAAACTCAAAGAACATTCGCACCCGAAGAAAATCTAAGAAGCTAAGTCCGAAGCTATACGGCCCCTTCTAAATTATGGAAAAACGCGTATCCATAGCATTCAAGCTTAACATATCCGACCGATGGAACATTCATCCCGTATTCCATGTCGCCCTATTACAACCCTACCGCGAGTCAGTTCATGGCAATCGCCAACAACCCCCTAGAGACCCGGAGGATATTGACGGCGATCTGCAATGGGAGGTTGAAAAAAGTCGTAAGAAGCGAAATTTGTTCTTACAGGAAACGAGTACACGGTCGCTATCAAGAGAAGCGGGAACTGTGGTACTTCGTTAAATGGCAAGGGTGTTCGGAAGATGAGAACACATGGGAGCCTGCCACCGGTATGGAAAATGCGGAGGAAGTTGTGGATAATTTTCATAATGAAAATCCGGACATGCCAGGAAGGGCAGAAGTAAGATAGTGAGGAATAGGTTTTCCTACCGTGGCCAAGCAAACGTGGAAGGTTTTTTGCCCTGACCACACTGAGTCTTAAAATGTATTTAGAAGAAATTATACAATGGTTATAAAGGCATTCGAGGCGAAGCCTGGAAGGAGGGAGCTCATGTTAGGCATATGGAAATCCGAGACATGTGCACAGACCCACGGTAGGGTAACTGCGCACAGACCCTCAATTTACCGGAGTGCCAACACCCCCCTCCGGCCCCTCATGGGGGCCCGCACGTCATTAGCGAGATTTCGAGAGTTGCGTCCCATAACTAAAATGTCACATCAATGAAGCCCACTTCATAACACCATATACGTCGCCGCCGTCCGTCCGACCGCATGCTGTTCGCAGGATATATGAGAGGGGACCTTTGGCGACATCTGGGAAGTGGAACGGAGGAAATCCGTGGGAGGCGCATTGAGATAGTAGGCTTCAAAGTTAGGCTTCCTAAACTATGGGCCGAAAGTGACGGGACGTTTTCGGAGAAATACTCCAAGAGGTTATCCCAGTAGCGGAAGCTATTAGGGGGATACCGAATCCACCCATACCCTTCTGAGATCAGCTGTAGGTTGGTTGGTCCTAGTAATAGGACCCCTCTACGGAGGCCGGCGGACCAAGGGGAAGCACGCTCAGAAAGGAAGACCTAGATAAGTCGGAGACCCTTAAGACGCTGACACGTCGGGCTCGGACTTGCGATTGGCACTAGGTGATCCGGCATGAACCTGATCACTTCATGACCGAAGAGACGACTGGACGATAGTCAACAAGACTAAAGTCATATAAAAGTCTATGCGGACATCTAAGTTGGAGGCGGCTGTTTGGCATAACAAATAGCGCAGTCATCTCAACGGAGGAATACTATTCCGAGTCCGCGAAAGGGTGTGATAAGTTTCAGGGTCAAACGGTGTTCGCACTTATAAGATTCTGGACGTTTGCGTATTAAAACCAAAGTGGTACTGCGGAGGCATAGTAGTTAGAAGTAGTCTGCGAACACGCAGACGCGGGATATAAATATCGAAGTGCCTCCTGAGCTTTACAGACATCATCAAGCAACGGAGAAGAGATCTTATCAATATAATATTGTTTCACGCTTTAAATCTTTACCTTAGCTATTTTATCGAGAAGAGCCTTCCTCGACAGATTCTCCAATCAAAGATTTCGGGCCTACGTCCCTCAGTTATATACTTGAGTTTGGCACCCGCCTAACAGATACACAGAATGCCAGAATGTGAATAGCAATTCAGGATGCAAGGTGGTATAGCAACTATATCCAGGATGCAACCATCCAAGTACAGGATACACAGGATGCAATTAGGTGTAGCAACCAAATCCACAGGAAATACAGGATGCAACCAGATGTAGCAAACAAATGTCAGAGATGTATTGTGACATTGTACTATGTTAGGTAGATGCCAAACTCTAGTATAACTGGGGGACATAGGCCAAAATCTTTGATTGGAGAATCTGTTGAGGAAGGCTCATCTCAATAGATAGGTAAGGTAAAGATTTATAGTGTAAACAATTTTATATTGATAAGATCTCTTCTCTGTTACTTGATTATGTCTGTAAAGCTCGGGAGAGGCTTGGATATTTATATCTCGCATCTGAGTGTTCACAGACCACTTCTAACTACTATGCCTCCAAAGTACCACTCTAGTTTTAATAAGCAAACATCCAAAGTTTTATAAGAGCAAGTACTATTTGACTGTGAAACTTCTTACACCCTTTCATGGTCACGGAATAGTATGCCTCCATTGAGATGACTGTCCTATTTGTTATACCAAACAGCAGTTGTCAACGTAGTTGACTGCATAGACTATTATATTACTTTAGTCTCATTGATTATTGTTCCCGTAGTCTCTTCAGTTATGAAGTGATCAGTTGCATGCTGGGCTACCTAGTTCCAATCACAAGTTCCAGTCCAATGTGTCAACATCTTAAGGGTCGTCGACTTATCCAGGTCTTGTTGTCTGAGCATGCTTCCTCTTGGTCAGCCTACCTCCGTAGAGGGGTCTTATAACTTGGACTGACCAACCTACAACTAATCTCAGAAGTGTATAGGTAGATTCAGTATGCCCTTAGTAGCTTCTACCACTGTGACATCCTCTTAGAGTATTTCACTGAAACTAT
Organism: Tuber brumale; assembly: GCA_014065205.1. Lineage (NCBI taxonomy): Eukaryota > Fungi > Ascomycota > Pezizomycetes > Pezizales > Tuberaceae > Tuber > Tuber brumale. The sequence continues at coordinate 198,350 of JACCEG010000076.1, read as the reverse complement.
CCAGTCACATTTGGTCCATATTTAGAAAGCCTAACTCTGAAGCCTACTATCTCAATGTGCCACTGATGGATTTCTTCCGTTCCTGTTAGGTATATGGAAATCTGAGACAGAAAGGCTACCAACCTCATGGTCAGATAACAGTGCACAAACTCTCGATTTACCAGAGCCAACATCCCCCTCTGGCCCCCTTATGGGGCCCTGTTAGGCATATGGAAATCAGAGACAAGAAATGTGCACAGACCCACAGTAGGGTAACTGCGCACAGACCCACAATATTCCGGAGTGCCAATACCCCCCACCAGCCCCCTTATGGGGCTCGCAAGTCATTAACGAGATTTCAAGAGTTGCATCCCATAACTAAAATGTCAAATCAATGAAGCCCACTTCATAACACCATATATGTTACCACCATCCATCCAACCGCATGCTATTTGCAGGATATATGAGAGGGGTCCTTTAGTGATATCTGGGAAGTGGAATAGTAGAAGTCCATCTGAGGCACATTGCGATAGTAGGCTTCAAAGTTAGGCTACCTAAACTGTGGACTGTAAGTGACAGGACCTTTTTGGCGAAATACTCTAAGAGGATGTCCCAGTAGCAGAGGCTATTAAGAACATACTGGATCCACCCATACCCTTCTGAGATCAGCTGGAGGTTGGTTGGTTCTAGTAATATGACTCCTCTATGGAGGCTGGCGGACCAAGGGGAAGCACGCTTGGAAAGGAAGACCTAGATAAGTCAGAGACCCTTAAGACGTTGACACATCAGGCTCGGACTTGCGATTGGCACTAGGTGGCTGGGCATGAACTTGATCACTTCATGACCGAAGAGACTACTGGAATGATAGTCAACAAGAGTAAAGTAATAGAATAGTCTATGCGGACAACTAAGTTGGAGGCCACTGTTTGGTATGACAAATAGAGCAGTCATCTCAATGGAGGAATACTATTCCGTAACGGTGAAAGGGTATGATAAGTTTCAGGGTCAAACGGTGCTCACACTTATAAGATTCTGGACTTTGCGTATTAAAACCAGAGTGGTACTTCAGAGGCATAGTAGTTAGAAGTAGTCCGCGAACACTCAGACATGGGATATAAATATCGAAGTGCCTCCCGAGCTTTACAGACATCATCAAGTAATGGAGAAGAAATCTTATCAATATTAAATTATTTTACTTCATAAATATTTACTTTACCTATTTTATCGAGATGAGCCTTCCACGACAAATCCTCTGAACAAAGATTTTGGCCTACATCTCTCAGTTATACTAGAGATCGGTGTCCGCCAAATAGTATATTGATAGTTCTCCTATTATCAAAGCTCATTATATAAACTACGAGTTTACTTCAAACTCTACCCTCAGCTCACGCTTCTATCACATATTCGAAGATCCTCACTACCTGATTTACATTCATACATGCGAAGAAATCTTTCGAGACTGAGTTATTTGAAATCGAAGAAGAGTTTACTCAAGAACCCATGTCGTTCACAATACCTTTCGAGATCTCAACGAGGGATCAATTCAATCGCATATATTGAATCCAGCGTGGTCTGAACTTCACGTGGAGTTCTACCGAGTGGAAAGACCTCCACCACTGGAGTACCTAGTACTCTGCAGTCAAGAAATCAGGCTCAGTTAACCAAGTACTACCCCAACCCTCAGCTTGGGCCTAAGACCCTATACATGTACTACAAGTACATCCTAAACTTCAAGAAAAAGAAAATTCAGGTCCTGAATTGAGAATCAGATCGCCCAAACCCTTTTTTACCTACTCCTCTAGAGCACCACAGATATTGCATACCATTTATGCAATTCCTTAAACCCTTTAAAGGATATTGAGAACTCTGATATGAAGTACCAGTAATCACTCATTCAGGGCTATTAGAACAATTAGCCCATCTGGAAAGTATCACAATGGGTGAGATATTTTAAGACCCGAGAAAGAGAATAATGGTGGGGGAACCTATAGACACCTGACCGGATACGACGGGAACCGATGATTCAGCTGTAAATAGCCCCTTCCCAATGACACTCCCAGAACCACAATTTTGGAAAGGAATTATACCCAATCCCTCTCACTGGTCATCTAGTATCACAAGCGCACATCGGATATCACGGTCCTCCATGCCAAAGCCAGGAGGAGACCATGCTGCAAAGCTAGCCAGGCTGGCTGCTGGTCTAGAGATAATATTGGGTCAAATAAGGCAAGATATAGATACCTCACTCAACCAGGCCAATATTGCCTTCAAGCATGTGAAGGGAGTTACACAAGACAATACCTTAAAATTAATTAAGGTTCAATAGCAAATCGCTGACAGACAAGATGTTCATGAGAACAATATTGCGATATTATTGATGCAGCCGGCAGGAGTGGAACAGGAGGTCAAGGGTATCCAAGAGGAAATACTATGGGAAGTAGCAAAGAAGATAGATGCCCAAGATAGGCGTCAGCAGAAACATGAAGATGTAAACACGAGGTTACATGGAACTATTGGGCAATAAAGTCAGGAGGCCTTAGCCCGAGATCAGATACTGCAACAAATGGTTATCAGAATAAGAATGGAATTGGTAGAATTCTGAGCTGAAAGCATCACTTGTGAAAGAAGGGTCAACCGTATTCTAGCGCAAGGGCGTCTTGATAGCACTACTCGTCAGGTGGAGATTCACTGGTCCATAGAACAGCAACAGTGACAATATGAAGAGACAAATAATACCGTGAGGATATTAATGGCAGTGGTAAATAAGATACTAGCTCCTGTACCAAGTCCTGAAGCTGCACGGCCAGCATTCTTACCCATGGTTGAGGAAGTGGATGACGAAGAGTATTATGCCCCACCTACATGAAGGGACAAGGGGAAAGGCAAAGAAGCTGCTGATGCATCCTCCTCAGGTGCCCAGGGAGGTAACCCAGGAGATCCTAGCGATGATGATGAGGATGATGACGAAAGAGGAAGAAGGAGAAGAAGTCCAAGCCATGGCAGGTAATGACAAACACCAGAACAGTCTGGTATGGCAGAGACACTTGCCAATGAGATGGTGCTTAATGTGAAGCGCCCATCCGAGCCACTCCCATTCTTTGAAGACAAATCTACTCAAGACATATATGTCTGGATTATACAATATACTGACTATTTTGAAAGAAATCTGCAGATTTGGGATAATCCACGGGAACGAGTTATATACTTGCTCCATTGTACTAAAGGAGACATAGTACTTCCTAACACTATTTGGAACAGGAAGGCTATGGATGGGCTTCAAGGGTAAACCCAGCAGCCTGAGTTGGCTACGTGGACTCATTTTGAACACAATATGATAAAACAATTTACCCTGGTAGAAGCTGAAAGATAAGCGCTTCGGGCTATAAAGCTGGTTGAGTATGAGGGCAGTATTGAGTGTTACCTACTGATCATGCACAAGTAAAACATTAGGGCACGCATGACCGGAGAATCCTGGAGAGAGGAAGTCGAAAATAACTTCCAAAATAAATTGTGCGCAGGTTGTCAGCCCTGCAATATACAAGGAATCAAGAATGAGAAGAAGCATACAGGCTATGTGGTCGCTCAGAAGAGGTACTTCTCGCTAGAAAAAAGCTTGGAAGAGAGAAACCGTCCAAGCCAAGATTAGTCACAGAGGTCAAAAGAGATGATCGATGGGACTCTAAACTAAAGCGACAAAGAGATACTGAACCTTATGTCAAGGGAGGTGGAGCCCTACCACAAAAGCGGAAAAGAGACAATAAACAGGAGAAACCTAGGAAAAGGTTGGGAGGTACAACTAAGACCACCCATACAAACTTTGACTAGGCCCATACTGGCATCCTGCAGAGTGTGATAGATACTCGGAGGTGAGATGTAGATTGTACACATTGTGGAAAGAAAAACCACACCTACCAGATGTGTTGGGGAGATGCCCATATATTAGTGGTAACAGTCAGCTCAAGACCGATAAAAATAAAAATTTGATAAGCAAGATCGCCTATTGTAAAGCCTAAATTAGCTCGCAGAGTGGTGGCCATCCAGCATCCAGCCTGGGTGAATAAGATCTGGGAATTGGCAGATGACGAGGAACTGACCACAGTCAGTTCATTAGTACCAACGGCGAGGGTGTTTGGGTATTCAGGGTCCGGATGGAGCTGGAATCGAAATGGGAACCCCCTTTGGCTACGGTGTATTGGCTACTGACCACGACAGGGATCGGGTATTCTGTATACAACTACGGGAGTCAAAACTCAAAATGATCAAAGCAGCGCGAAGCAAGTCCTTTATTTCAAAATCAAAGCAAGTAGGCTCTAAGTGAAGAGACTCCATGAGGGACTTACAAGCTCGAATACAAGAATCAATATATGGGGAGTCTTGATCAAAAGAGAGAATAGTTAACATGCCCGGATGGCCTGGGAGCTAATAGTACGAAGTTCCTTGTATCACCTGGTGGCTGCTTGCTACTTATGTGCAAGCAAGTTACTATGCTGAAGAAGTTGGGACATAGCAATGTAAGATCTACCTAATAACAATACATGACAGGAGGACAACCGACGTGGGCTATTCCTCCTACTATATGAGTCTGAGTCATATTATACATATGTACTATCTTGCCTTCTGGCTAGAGTGTGGGATAGGGATGTACCACTTTGGTGTGTAAGGCCCCTCCAAGGGAGCTAGACGGATAACCGAAACCCTGAGGGAAAGGATCAGTGAAAGCTGGAACCCCACGCCAGGGAAGTAAAATGGCTAATAACCGCCCAAAAATCTGCTATGAGTCTAGGTTTGGCGTGTCGGGAGAAGGCATCAAGCCTGAAAACTGGTCGTGTACAATTGTGTATCGGTGAAATGCTGCTTAGTATATAGACCTAGATTGTTAGAGCTAAAGAGTTACTAGTTTGTCTGAGGAGACCTCAATGGTCAAAACTATGTGGGTGTAGTAACAAACATCTTATTACCTGCACCCAACGCCTACGATACCTAAACGAAATAATCAAGAAAGTCTTATCCGCGCTAAGTGCATAGAATTAGACGCCCCAAAACCAAAACAATATAACTGTCTGGAGGAGATCACTTACCTCCATATACATAATAAGCGATATAAAGTTAAAGTCTTGTTGGACTCGGGATCCCACATATTCCTTATCAATAAGGACCTAGTTGAAGACCTTGGCATTCCCATAGTGGAACACAACAATGGAGTTGATATCTTAGACTTTGATGGATCATAGGCTGCCTCAGAAGGGAAGTATTATACCCTACCTATAAAATTGGAAATTGGCAGGAACTGACACATTTTTGAAGTATCATGTGAAGTGGCTAAAGCAGGTCATTATAGAATGATAATCCCATATAGTTGGTGGCATCGTGAACACCCAGTGTCTCACATAGAAGATGTAGAAAATTGGACCTTCTTCGCAAATTGTTGCGAAAACTGCGTGGAAGAAGATGAAGGGATAGCGGATATGTTCGAATATGATGTAGCAGTCACTGGAGATCCTAATACATGCTGGATCAGATGAATTGAAGCCATCAAAAATGTAATGGAACCCGAATCGTTAGCGAAGAAATACTGGCATTACAAACATTTGTTTGAAGCTCAATGGGTAGAGAAATTAGCCCCAAGATGAACATTCGATCATGAAATCAAGTTGATTCCAGGATCAACTCCCCCCTGGGGACCAATATATCCACTATCCGAAAAACAGCTTTATGTATTAAGAGAATACTTGAAAACAATGATTAAGCAGGGAAACATTACGCGTAGTCAATATCCTGTAGGAGTACCTATATTATTTGTACTCAAACCTGATAGAAGGCTACACTTAGTTGCGGATTACAGGAATCTAAACAAAATTACCATCCGCAACAAACATCCCCTTCCACTAATGTCCGAACTCCGAGACCGAGTAGCCGGCACTAAGATTTTCACCAAGTTAGACCTTAAAGCTGGCTACCACTTGATTAAGATTGAAGAAGGAGATGAGTGGAAAACAGTTTTTAGGACAAGATATAGGCACTATGAATTTAAGGTTATACCATTTGGATTGATCAATGCTCCAGCAACTTTCCAAGATATGATGAACTAAGTACTTAAAAAATACTTGGACAATAGAGTTGTGTGCTACCTTGACGATATTCACATCTATTCAAAGGATGAAAAGGAATACATCGAAGCTGTTAAAAAGGTTTTACAAGGTCTATCAGACTTTCAATTAGCGGTATCGCTAAAGAAATTGACATTCTATGTCTCAGATGTAGAATTCCTCACCTATATGGTGGCAGTCGATGGGGTTTCTATGAGCATCCAAAAGGTGGAATCTATAATGGTTTGGAAGGCACCTAAGTTGGTTAGAGAAGTACAAGTCTTTATTGAATTTGCTAACCTCTACAAACGATTTATTAAAAACTTCTCAGCTATTTGCAAACCCAGAACTGCGACATTACGAGGAAATCTTAAGGATTTCAAATGCAGAGTTGAGTAAGTAACGGTGTTCGAAGAATTAAAACACCTATTCATGACAGGTTTCATACTCCACCACTTTTTTCTGGAAAAAGAAACAGTGGTGGAAACCGACGCTAGCGACTTCGAACTTGGTTGCATTCTTTCTCAATATTTTGAGAAAAGGTTACGCCCAGTATCATTCCATTCCAGAAAACTAAACTCGGCGGAGCACAATTATGAAAGTCATGATAAAGAACTTCTCGCGATCCTCGAAGTATTTAATGAATAGAGACACTACTTGATTGGAACAGAAATACCGATTACAGTCTTTACTAACCACCAGAACCTACACTACTTCCTCACCACGAAGGTCTGGAGTGGCTGGATGATTCAATGGGCACAGAAGCTAGTGGAATACAATTTTAGTATTGTATACTGCCCAGGTATAAAGGGCGGAAAGCCTGACACATTAAGCAGATAGAAGGAGTACCATCCTGGGGAGGGAGCTACATATCGTGAACAGAAAACTTTGAAACCAGAAAGTTTCTTGGTATCACTAGTAGTGAGGGTAGGCGATAAGGGAGAAAACTGGGATGGAGATAAGGATTTGGATTTGGAACCTCGAAGAGGTGGAAAGGAACCCGTGATTACGGTCTAGAGATTGAGCAAAAAGGCATACTTGCCAACAAAAGGCTCAAGAATAGTGGCAGGACATGACCTGTAAGCTATAAAGGATGACATTGTTGTGAAATATGGACAAGCTTTAATAAGGACAGGGATAGCCATAGGGCTACCCGAAGGAACTTAGGGAAGAGTTACTCCAAAAAGTGGATTAGCGGTTCGAAGCGGAGTCTCTACTGGAGCAAGAGTAATCGATGCTGATTATACTTGTGAACTCAAAGTCATACTATTCAACCATAAGCACATGGACTGCTGAATAAGAATGGGCGATGGCATAGCTCAGTTGGTAGTAGAAATGGTCAACACCTCAGACATGATGGAAGTAGACAACTTGGGAGAAACTGAACCAGGAACTGCAGGATTCAGAAGCACCAATATAGCGACAAGATCCTTGATCGTGAAGGAACAAGAACCTAGAATCAGCTACATACAGGCATCGGCTACAGACAATGAACATTGGTATGATATTTCAAAAGTACCAGAAAATGTTCTAATGTCAAACGCCATTATCCTACAAAAGGGTATGAAGCAGTTCAATCCTGAATTCTTAAGCGAGATATAGGCTGCTATCAGAACAGATACAGCATAGAGGCAAAGGAGGGAAGAACTCATTAGGTTACGAGACAAAGGCAAAGATTTCTCCTATGACTAAACCCTAACCGACAATCTACTATATTATAAGTAAAGACTATCAGTACCAAACAGCCAGGAGCTATACACGGAGATCGCAGAATGATATCACGATGCAAAAGTTGTGGCACATTTCAGGTAAGAGAAAACCTGGGAAATTATTATGTGGGACTTCTACTAGAAAGGACTTGCGGAATGGGTCAATAACTATATTCGATCCTGCAATGAATGCCAACATAACAAATCGCCTAGACATGCTAAGTACAGATTATTGCAACTATTGCAAATACCCTACACAGCACGGGCGTTCAGCTCAGTAGACTTTATCACACATCTGCCAGAGTTGCAAGGATGCACACAGACAATAGTAGTAGTTGATCGATTTACGAAGATGGCACATTTCATCTGACTACAGACATCAGCTACAGCCAAGGATGTCGCAAACACATTCCTGAAAGAAGTATAGAGGCTGCATGGCTCGCCAACGGAAATCGTCCTGGACATAGACTCCAAGTTTGCAGGAGAATTCTGGGAATCCCTTTGTAAAGCGCTGGAAATTAAGAGAAGAATGTCAATGGCATACTATCTTTAGACTGACGGATAAACCGAATGTACCAACCAAGTACTGGAAGGATACCTGCAAAGTTTTGTCAACTATGATCAAAATAACTGGTATCAGCTACTACCACTAGCTGAATATGCCTATAACAACTCTGCAACTAATGCTCACATGATGTTACCGTTTCATGCGAACTATGGATTCCATCCAATAACAGAGTGGATAAAGGAGCATAAAGCAACAAATCCGTGAGCAACACTCCATGTGAACTGGATTATGACGATACATAAACAAGTAAGACAGTAACTGGAAAAGTGACCAGAAGGAATGTTAACATATTATGAGCAGAAAGCTTGACAATAGCCGGACTTCCAGATCATGGACAAAGTAATGTTAAATGCAAAGAACATTCACACCCGACGGAAAACAAAGAAGCTAAGTCCGAAGCTATACCGTCCTTTCCAAATTATGGAAAAGTGCTGAATGCAAGCCTTCAAGCTCAACATATCCAATCGATGGAACATTCATCCCGTATTCCATGTCGCACTATTGGAACTCTATCGCAAGTCAGTTCATGATAATCGCCAACAACCTCCTAGAGAACTGGAGGACATTGAGAGCGATCTACAATGGGAGGTTGAAAAAATGGTGAGAAGCGAGATTTGCTCTTACAGAAAATGGGTACACGGCCGCTATCAAGAGAAGCAGGAACTGTGGTACTTCAACAAATGGCAAGGGTGTTTAGAAGATGAGAATATATGGAAGCCAGCTACCGGTATTGAAAAGGTGGAGGAAGTTGTAGAAAGTTTTCATAATAAAAATCTGGACATGGCAGGAAGGGCAGAAGTAAGATAATTAGGAAAAGGTTTTCCTACTGTGGCTAAGTAAATATGGGAGGTTTTTTTCCCTGACCACACTGAGTCTTAAAATGTATTTAGAAGAATTATAAGAAGTTATAAAGACATTTGAAGTGAAGCCTGGTAGGAGGGAGCTCATGTTAGGCATATGGAAATCTGAGACAAGAAATGTGCACAGACTCACAGTAGGGTAACTGTGCACAGACCCACAGTAGGGTAACTGTGCACAGACCCACAGTAGGGTAACTGTGCACAGACCTACAGTAGGGTAACTGTGCACATACCCACAGTGGGGTAACTGTGCACAGACCCATAGTAGGGTAACTGTGCACAGACCCTTTATTTTCCAGAGTGCCAACAACCCGCTCCGGCCCTCTTATACAGCCCGCACATCATTAGCGAGATTTTGTGAGTTGTGTCCCATAACTAAAATGTCACATCAATGAAGCCCACTTCATAACACCATATACGTTGCCGCCGTCCATCGGACCGCATCCTGTTCGCAGGGTATATGAGAGGAGACCTTTGGCGACATCTGGGAAGTGGAATGGAAGGGGTCCATCAGAGGCACATTGAGATAGTAGGCTTCAAAGCTAGGCTTCCTAAACTATGGGCCAAAGGTGATGGGACCTTTTTGGTGAAATACTCTAAGAGGATGTCCCCATAGCAGGGGCTATTAAAGACATACTGGATCCACCCATACCCTTCTCTGATCAGCTGTAGGTTGGTTGGTTCTAGTAATAGGACCTCTCTATAGAGGCTGGCGGACCAAGGGGATGCACGCTTAGAAAGGAAGACCTAGATAAGTCGGAGACCCTTAAAACATTGACCCATAGGGCTCGGACTTGCAATTGGCACTAGGCGGTGCAGCATGAACTTGATTACTTTATAACTGAAGAGACTACTGGAATGATAGTCAACAACACTAAAGTAATATAATAGTTTATGCGGACAACTAAGTTGGAGGCTGCTGTTTGGTATAAAAATAACACAGTCATCTCAACGGAGGAATACTATTCCGTAACCATGACAGGATGTGATAAGTTTCAGGGTCAAATGGTTCTCGCGCTTATAAGATTCTGGACATTTGCATACCAAAACCAGAGTGGTACTTCGGAGGCATAGTAGTTAGAAGTAGTCTGTGAACACTCAGACATGGGATATAAATATGGAAGTGCCTCCCGAGCTTTACAGACATAATCAAGCAATGGAGAAGAGATCTTATCAATATTAAATTGTTTTACTTCATAAATCTTTACTTCACTTATTTTATCGAGATGAGCCTTCCTCGACAGATTCTCGGAACAAAGATTTTGGCCTAAGTCCCTCAGTCATATTAGAAATCCGTGTCTGCCTAACCAGCCCGCACATCATTAGATAGATTTTGAAGAGTTGTATCCTATAACCCAAATGTCATATCAATGAAGCCCACTTTATAACACCACATACATTACCGCCATCGGTCCGACTGGATGCTATTCACAGGATATATGAGAGGGGGCCATTGGCGACATCTAGGAAGTGGAACTGAAGAGGTCCGTCAGAGGCCCACCAGAGTTACATCGCGATACCAGGCTTCAGGATTAGGCTTTCTAATTATAGGCTGAAGGTGACAGGACATTTTCAGTGGAATACTCTAAGAGGATGTCCTAGTGGTGGAGGCTATTGAGGACATACTGAATCTACCGATACTCTTCTGAGATCAGCAGCAGGTTGGTTGGTCCTAGTAATAGGACCCCTTTATAGAGGCAAGCGGATCAAGGGGAAGCACGCTCAGACAAGAAGACCCAGATAACTCAAAGACCCTTAAGATGTTGACACATTAGACTTGGACTTGTGATTAGCACTAGGTGGCCCAGCATGAAACCAATCACTTCATGACCGAAGAGAATACGGGAATGATAGTCAACAAGACTAAAGTAATATAACAGTCTATGTGGAGAACTAAGTTGAAGACCCCTGTTTGGTATATGTTAGGTGGAGGCCAAACTCTGGTATAACTCTAGGACGTAGGCCAAATCCTTTTGATTGGAGAATCTGTCAAGGAAGGCTTATCTCGATAAAATAAGTAAGGTGAAGATTTAAAGCATAAGATAATTTTATATTGATAAAATCTCTTTTCCATTGCTTGATGATGTCTGTAAAGCTCAGGAGGCACTTTGATATTTATATCTTGCGTCTGAGTGGTCACAGACTACTTCTAACTACTATTCCTCCGAAGTACCACTCTGGTTTTTAATATGCAAACATCCAGAATCTTATAAGTGCGAGCACCATTTGATCCTGAAACTTCTCACAACCTTTCACGGTTATGAAATAGTATTCCTCCATTGAGATGACTGTACTATTTGTTATACTGAACAACAGTCTTCAACTTAGTTCTCCGTATAGACTATTATATTACTTTAGTCTTATTGACTATCATTCTAGTAGTCTCTTTGGTCATGAAGTGATCAGTTTCATGCCGGGCCACCTAGTGCCAATCACAAGACCAAGCCTGACATGTCAAGGTCTTAAGGGTCTTTGGCTTATCAAGGTCTCTCTGTCTGAGCTTGCTTTCCCTTGGTCTGCCTGCCTCTGTAGAGGGGTCCTCTTATTAGGACTAACTAACCTGCTGCTGATCTCAGAAAGGTATGGGTGGATTCGGTATATCCTCAATAGCCTCCACTACTGGAACAACCTTTTAGAGTATTTCTCTGAAAACGTCCTGTCATGTTTGGCCTATACTTTAGGGAGCCTAACATTCAAGACCATTTTCTCAATATGCCTCTGACAGAGGTCTTCCATTCCACTTCCCTGATATCATAAAAGGTCTCCTCTGCTATACCCTGCGAACAGCATGCGGTCGGACTGACGGCGGCGACATATATGGTGTAATGAAGTGGGCTTCATTGATGTGATAATTTAGTTACAGGATGCAACTACTGAAATCTCACTAATGACATGTGGGCCCCATAAGGGTACTGGAGGGGGTATTGGCTCTTCAGAAAATCGAGGGTCTGTGTGCAGTTATCCTACTGAGGGCCTGTGCTCTTGTCTTAGATTTCCATATGCCTGACAGACCCACAACTGAGTCATTGGAGACCTAGTCCTCAATATTCTGTAAGATAGTTTTTGTTGAACTTCATTGGTCTATATAATTCTACTTAAGCTAGTGAATAATGGAAAAGAGATTTTTAATATTTTATTTACATGTTCTTTTAAATTTGTTGGGGGATTTTTGATGGTGGGGCATAAGCTAATATCTGTTGCTATGTAAAGGAACAAGGACTTTCTGGACACAATTGTGCCATTGCTTGGAAAACCGAGAACAAAATAATTTTTTTTTCTGACCAAGTACTAGTACAACTTCTACTCATTTTAGCCTTCCTGTCTCAGACCACCCACGGGATACCCCGTAGGAACTAGAATACTAGTAATAGAGCCTTTGTGAAACAAGCTCTAAGAGTATCCTGAGATGGGAACTAGTACCGGCCCCAATGGTTAATAAACGACTAGGAAGGCTGTGCCAGTATGCCAACGGACCCTTTGCCTAGCCTCTCCAATTCCGATTGCGCAAATGCTCTAATCCTTGATTTATGATACCCGAATATTCGAACCCAATCATGTTCTAGTGTCCTTGTAAGGCACCCTCCAGCCTTGTTGCTCAAAGGCTCAGGCTCTACGAGTAGTACTATGAATGCTTATCATACAAGGGACTCCTAGGGCAATGACAATTAGTCAGTCCAAAATGCTAGGACCAGGGTTAGATGTTCTGATATTGACATAGTCCTCGTTGGTACTGATTACCAGCCCACTGTGCCCATTGAATCCCTTAGTGGTGTGATTAGTGCCACTGGCACTTGCACGTTACATGAGGCACTATATCCGAACTTTTAAGTCTGAATTTGCATGAACCCTTACATGGATGCTCATGATTTTCTCTACAAATTTTTAATTTCAATGAAGTAGATCGTTGAAGATGCCAGAGGTTCTCGTGTTATTGGTGGAGGGATCTGGAGAGCGGGAGTTTTGTTGATGTTTTTCTTTTGTGGTGAAGGATCGTGGAGAATATTCTTTTCCTTGTGTTTGTCATGAGGTTATGGAAAAGCGAAAGGTCCTGTGGCGAACGGGAGATGGTTTTGGGGTTTCTTATCTTTTGCTACCATTAGTTCTGTCTTTCCCGCAGATGTTAGGTAGAGAATAAACTTCATATACGAACCTTAGAACAATATCATCTATCTGTCTCTCCCACACACCCTGTCCTCTGCGCACACTCAACATGACTGGCAGTAATATCTGATATATTTTCCTTTTTATTTGCTTCAACTTGAGGCTGAAGGTGAATCTTTTCGCTGTGTCTTTATCCGCTTAATGCAGGGGGGAAATTCCCGACGCCCTAGCGTCATTCTCAATTATTCGGGTTCTTATGGTTGTCGTCAATCTATCGTTGGTCTGTAACATCGGGCTAACCTACTTGGGCATTTAGAGATTGATACCGTAAAATTTCCTTAAATCCACCACCGGAGATCTCCATAGAATCACACTACTAAACCATAATAGGCCGAGAAGGGTAGGTTAACCAAATGACGCATGCCAGTTAATGAGATTCGGTACGCTCATCATCCCCAAGCTAAACCCTGTCCGGAAACCGCTATTCCTTCTTGTGGTGTTTCGTCTCGGATTGCGAATACTAGGGGCCTGACCGCCGATGGTGGATTTAAGGAAATTTTACGGTATGTGTCGTCCCGAGGCCCTGGGCGTGCCCTACCCGCATTCTTTCGCCACGCCATTCCCCATTTGGGTCACAAAAATAACGCACCGTGATATATCCTGGGTTAAACCACGAACCAGTGAGCTTAATTATCTCTTTGGAGCGAGTTCTACGGCAAAGAACAGTTCACCAAGTTACCACCTACCAGTTTTTATCTTTTGTATTCCTGCGAAGTATTCGTTCGGCAGATCAGCGCAAAGAGTGACATGCAGAACACAGGGGAATGAACCAATCCAACCCATGGGCTGACCTGTCTCTAGATTTTTTCCGCATATGTCACAATACATGATAGTGAGTTGGAAGACGCTCAAATATACAATTGCTCCCGGCACACAGCCCTGCCATTCTTCATTGTAGGGCCTTAACAGTGCACACATTTACAGTAAGATCCAAAAAAATTACCAGTGAGTTACCTCCTGGTACAGACCACACGTGTTCTGGAAGGGGCACGCATCAAAGCCTAGGACTGAACTTGCGCTGAGTTACCAGAAATGGGTGTTTCAACAACACAATCTAAAAGACTGTTAATCTCGATAATTGTTGGGCCTACGTGTATGCTGGGCTCTGCAGGTCAAAAGTTTAGCATATATAGACCCCTCCACCCTACCCATGGCAGCACGCTAGTGACCGTTGTAGAACCAAGACCTGCACGCCTTCCCTTAATCTAACGCTAGAGACCGAAGATGGAGCTCGTTCCTAGGAGAGACCAACTCAATTCATCCAAGAAGGTCAACATGTACAATATAGCTAAACTCTAGAAGCCGGTATTAAAGATACCCAAGTAGCAAAGGAAATTGGCTGGGATGGCCCAAACGATCCGGAAAATCCACGGTCTTGGCCAATGTTCAAAAAATGTTATCACACACTTGTCCCAGCGTTGTTTAGCTTCGCCGTGTACGCTACCCCCCTCCTAGCCCCACCCCCAACGGAATTGATACTGATAAAAGCTGGGTAACTCAGGACCTACGGAACCTCGATCTGCACTCCCGGTGTGCCTCAAATAATATCCCACTTCCACGTCTCAAGAACGGCAGCCTATCTGCCACTCTCCCTCTGCAGCCTTGGTCTAGCCTTCGGCCCCGTTCTCGGGGCACCAATCTCTGAAACCTACGGCCGCAAAGCAGTCTACCTAGGCACGTTTCCCATATCACTCCTTTTCTCAATCGGTGCCGCACTATCCCGGAACTTCGGCACACTCCTCGCCTGTCGCTTCTTCGCGGGGGTCTTCGGAAGTCCGACTCTTGCCCTTGGCGCGGGCACGATCGCAGACGTATGGGATCTAGGAGAGGGGGGGGCGTCATTGGCTTTCGTATTTGTGATACTAGCTCCATTCACGGGGCCGATAATGGGACCGTTGGTTGGCGGGTACACCATTCTGGATAAGGACAGGAGATGGCTGATGTGGGATGTCGTATTTGTCGGAGGACCAATATACCTCCTTGCGCTATTCACCCAAGAGACATACGGGAAGACGATCCTTGCGCGTAAGGCGAGAGCATGCGGGATTCCGCTGCCGCCAGGGCCCTCCGGTCATAAGGGGGTTAAGTCGATTCTTGCAGTAAATCTGTTCAGGCCAATACATATGCTCTTCACTGAACCAATTGTCGCCGCAATATCGTTGTATATTGCCTTCGTATTCGGCGTGTTTTTCCAATTCTCCGCTAGTTATCCTTACGCATTTTGCACAGTGTACTCTTTCAAAAGCGGCGAGGTCGGGATGGCGTTCCTGGGGCTGTTCATCGGACTACTTGCTTCCGTTGTGACTTTCGAAATCTGCAATCGGACGCTATACAGGACTGCCCAGAGAGAAGAAAAGCTTCGCAATGGCAGGGCGGCGCCTGAGCACAGGCTTTATGTAAGTATGCTTGGGTCACTCGGGATTCCTATCTCGTTGCCATGGTTCTCGAGGTCGATGCGTAAAGACGTACATTGAGTATCTCCAATTCTTGCCGAGTTACCTTTCGGTTGGGGGAGTCTTTGTCTGTTCGTATGTTTTTCCTCACCTCCCCCCGAGCTCCGAACAAAACTAACAGATGTGGGGTAGCTGGGAACATCAAACTACCTAACCGACATCTATCAAAGCCGGAAAGGCGCCTCCGTGATGGCGGCAAACGTTCTTCTAAGATATACTTTCGGCGCTGCATTCCAACATTTTTCACTACAGATGTACGAAAAGTTGGGAATTCAGTGGGCGGGGGGTTTGTTGGGACTTATCAGCCTTTTGCTGTTACAGGTACCATGGGTTTTATTCAAATGGGGTGAGAAGATTCGGGAGAAGAGTCCGTATCTGGTGGCTAAGTGTTGATTGTATAAGTGAGAATTTGGTAGATTATGTTCTATATATGGGTCGGCAGTTGTTTTTTGCAGCTTAATTCCTTGAGTACTGTTTAGACTAGCATGAAGAGTTAATTTTTGCTTTGATAAAGGCGCCAAATGTCACTACTAGCCTTCCATCTGAATTGTCTCTAAAGTAGACTTGGGGCGTTGTCCGGGGCTCTCAGTCATTTCCGTCTGATTACCAGTATTACCACGGCAGTCAAGAACAAAAATCCAAAACCCAAAAGAGAAGTTCTTAGAATTTAACATGATTAGTATACACATGACTCCTAACATTGAATATCTCTCTCTATCCTTATTGCTCATAATCGGTAGATATGATTTAGATGCTGCAACCTCTATGCCCAATAATCTCAATACCTCTACCACAATACCTCCCGAAGACTCTGAACCGTCAAGGATATATAAAGAGGAAGAAATTAGACCTTGAGGTAGTTCAGTCCAATAGTTTTACCACCAGCACATTTATTACACTATCAGAAACTTTTCGATCATAACCCTAAATCCTTTGCTACTGAAGTACTGCCATAGCTCCAATTTCTTTCCTTTATCATACCTATTTTTGAATAATTATATTCAATATTATATTGTACAAGCTACCAATACAAATGTAGAGGTCAAGCAGTAAAGTAAACAGAGTAGTATCATACAGGATGGTCATATCCTACTCCAGATTTAAAGTTTTAGAAGTTCTTAGTATTGCTATCTGTTAGGCGGACGCCAAACTCAAGTATATAACCGAGGGACGTAGGCCAAAATCTTTGTTTGGAGAATCTGTCGAGGAAGGCTCGTCTCGATAAAATAAAAGTAAGGTAAAGATTTATGAGGTAAACAATTTTATATTGGTAAGATCTCTTCTCCGTTGCTTGATGATGTCTGTAAAGCTCAGGAGGCACTTCGATATTTATATCCCGCGTCTGAGTGTTCGCGGACTACTTCTAACTAGTATGCCTCTGAAGTACCACCCTGGTTTTAATACGCAAACGTCCAGAATCTTATAAGTGCAAACACCGTTTGACCCGGAAACTTATCACACCCTTTCGCGGACTCGGAATAGTATTCCTCTGTTGAGATGACTGCGCTATTTGTTATATCAAACAGCGGTCTTCCACTTAGATGTCCGCATAGACTATTATATTACTCTAGTCTGGTTGACTATCATTCCAGTAGTCTCTTCGGTCATGAAGTGATCAAGTTCATGCCGGTCCACCTAGTGCCAATTGCAAGTCCGAGCCCGACGTGTCAGCGTCTTAAGGGTCTCCGACTTATCTAGGTCTTCCATTCTGAGTATGCTTCCCCTTGGTCTGCCGGCCTCCGTAGAGGGGTGCTATTACTACGACCAACCAACCTACAGCTGATCTCAGAAGGGTTTGGGTGGATTAAGTATACCCCAGGTAGCTTTCACCACCGGGATATCCTCCTAGAGCATTTCACCGAAAACGTCCCGTCATATTTGGCCCATAGTTTAGGAAGCCTAACATGGAAGCCTACTATCTCAATGCGCCTCTAACGGATATCCTCCGTTCCACTTCCCAGATGTCGCCAAAGGTCCCCTCTCATATATCCTGCGAACAGCATGCGGTCGGACAGACGGCGGCGACGTAAATGGTGTTATGAAGTGGGCTTCATTGATATGACATTTTAGTCATGGGACGCAACTCTCGTAATCTCGCTAATGACGTGCGGGCCCTATAAGGGGGCCAGAGGGGGGTGTTGGCTCCGGTAAATCGAGGGTCTGTGCACAGTTACCCTACCGTGGGTCTGTGCACATGTCTCGGATTTCCATATGCCTAACATATCATAATAAAGTATTATATAAATATCTAATAAAAGTCAACATTAGATATAATTTTAAGTTACAAGTCTCCTACATGTTCAGAGAAAAGATGAGGAATCCAGATAGCTAACAGTATATTACTAAAAATACATGTAATTAGTCAATATAGTCAGTATAAAAGTAATAAAAAAGTGAGAAATTGAATCAAAAAGTGAATCAAAAAGTAAGTACTATTCCTGGTCTCTGCATATTACGCATAAATATTAGCAGTATTCAATATTATTAATAATATTATAGAATTATAAATAGTTACTCATATGAATATAGAGCATAATAAAACCCCTGTAAATATGAAATTACATTACACAAATAGCAATATACTGTTTAGACTTTATGATTCCCAGCTAAGTGTACATATAGACAAATTATAGAAAACCAGAACCTAAGTAATAACACCATCTACAATATCTGCTAAGATTCTTCAACCTAAGAGATATAAAAGAAATACCTTTTTTCTTGATACTCCAACTTGATGTCAACTTATAGCAACTGTTAATATGAGTACTGTATATAGGAGCAGGAGCCTGTAGAATGTGATTACAGCCTGTAGTCTAAAGGAATATAAGAGAGTTCTTAAAAACATATTTTAAATGAGGGATTACTTATAAGAAGTAGCCTGAAAAAAGTCCTTTCTTAAGAATCAATGAAATAACCAATGCCTTTTATTTACAATATCCTAAAAGAGCTGGACAAAGGAGACTTAGTATCAGCTAATTTGAACTAATAAGTATTACTTCTAACTATCTAGTAATACTAGTTAGATTTGGATTACCTGGTATTATACCTAGATATAAAATATTATAATAATGGCCTCATTTGTAAGTTTCTCAAAAAGAACTTCATAATAGTGTAGGGTAGTATTTATGGAGACAAGAAATATGTCCTTGTCCTCTCAAATAGTGACAATTGGAGAACTATAACTTTTAAATGTTATATTGACAATATCCTTACCTCAGGCTTACATCCCTTTCAGCAGTGAGAAAGCAATCAAGTAGGCCATATTCTCTGACTTATAGAAAATAGTAGTCTAGCTCATCAGGCATTACATATATTAGTAAAAGTATATACCTGTATCCTGTGCATCCTGTGCATCTGACATACAGGACATGTGAAACATAAACTGCAAATAAGGATGTAAGGCAGTATAGCTACCACTTTCAGGATGCAGCTGCACAACCACAAGAAGTACAGAATACAATCAAACATAATAACCAAATTAAGAGAAGATACAGGATGCAATGTTAGGCGAACGCCAAACTCAAGTATATAACCGAGGGACGTAGGCCCGAAATCTTTGATCGGAAGATCGGTTGAGGAAGGCTCGTCTTCGATAAAGTAGGTAAGGTAAAGATTTAAAGTGTAAAACAATATTATATTGATAAGATTTCTTCTCCATTGCTTGATGATTTCTGTAAAGCTCAGGAGGCAATTTGATATTTATATCCCGCGTCTGAGTGTTCGCGGACTACTTCTAACTACTATGCCTCCAAAGTACCACTCCGGTTTTAATACTCAAACGTCCAGAATCTTATAAGTGCGAATACCGTTTGACCCTGAAACTTATCACACCCTTTTGCGGATGCGGAATAGTATTCCTCCGTTGAGATGACTGCGCTATTTGTTATACCAAACAGTGGCCTCCAACTTAGATATCCGCATAGACTATTATATTACTCCAGTCTGGTTGACTATCGTTCCAGTATTCTCTTCGGTCATGAAGTGATCAAGTTCATACTGGGCCACCTAGTACCAATTGCAAGTTCGAGCCCGACGTGTCAACGTCTCAAGAGACTCTGACTTATCTAGGTCTTCCATTCTGAGCGTACTTCCCCTTGGTCTGCCGGCCTGCATAGAGGGGTCCTATTACTAGGACCAACCAACCTAGAGCTAATCTCAGAAGGGTATGGGTGGATTCGGTATACCCTTAATAGCTTCCACTACTAGGATATCCTCTTAGAGTATTTCGCTGAAAACGTCCCGTCACTTTCAGCCCGTAGGTTAGGAAGCCTAACCTTGAAGCCTACTATCTCAATGTGCCTTTGATGGACCTCCTCTGTTCTACTTCCCAGATGTCGCCAAAGGTCCCCTTTCATATATCCTGCGAACAGCATGCGGTCGGATCGATGGCGGCGACATATATGGGGTTATGAAGTGGGCTTCATTGATGTGACATTTTAGTTATGGGACGCAACTCTCGAAATCTCGCTAATGACGTGCGGGCCCCATAAGGGGGTCGGAGGGGGGTGTTGGCTCTGGTAAATCGAGGGTCTGTGTGCAGTTACCCTACTGTGGGTCCGTGCACATGTCTCGGATTTCCATATGCCTAACATGAGCTCCCTCCTACCAGGCTTCATCTCGAATGCCTTTATAACCTTTTTATAAATTTCTTCCAAGTACATTTTAAGGCTCAGTATGGTCAGAGTGAAAAACCTCCCACGTTTCCTTGGCCACGGTAGGAAAACCTTTCCCTCACTATCTTACTTCTACCCTTCCTGGCATGTCCAGATTTTCATTATGAAAATTCTCCACAACTTCCTCCGCATTTTCCATACTGGTAGCAGGCTCCCATGTGTTCCCATCTTCTGAACACCCTTGCCATTTAACGAAGTACCAGAGTTCCCGCTTCTCTTGATAGCGACCACGTACCCGTTTTCTGTAAGAGCGAATCTCACTTCTTACTATTTTTTCAAGCTCCCATTGTAGATCGCCGTCAATGTCCACCGGTTGTCTAGGCGGTTGTTGACAGTTATCATGAACGGATTCGCGATAGGGTTCCTGTAGTGCGATATGGAATATGGGATAAATGTTCTATCGATCGGATATGTTGAGCTTGAAGGCTTGCGACTCGTGTTTCTCCATGATTTGGAAATGACCGTATAGCTTTGGACTTAGCTTCTTTGATTTCCGCCAGGTTCATATATTTTTTGCGTTTAACATTACTTCGTCCCTGATCTTGAAGTCCGGCTGTTGTCGAGCTTTCCGGTCATAATATTTTGACATTCCTTTCCGTGTCTTTTCTGGTGACCCCCTACCTTGGTCATGTGTTGTCTTAATCCAGTTCACATAGAGTGTTGCTCCTGGACTTTGAGCTTCACGCTCCTTCATCCACTCAGTCTGTGGATGTAAACTGTAGTTCGTGTAGAATGGAGACATCCCATAAGCATTAGTTGCGGAGTTGTTATAGGCATGTTCAGCCAACGGTAATAGCTGATACCAGTTATCCTGATCATAGTTGACAAAACTTTCCAGATATCCTTCCAGCACTTGGTTGGTACGTTTGGTTTGTCCGTCAGTTTGAGGGTGATATGCTGTTGACATTCTTCCCTTAGTTTCCACCGCTTTGCAAAGAGATTCCCAGAATTCTCCTGCGAACATTGAGTCCATGTCTGAGACAATTTCTGTTGGTAGACCGTGTAGCCTCCATACCTCTTTTAGGAATGCATTTGCGACTTCTTTCGCTGTCGCCGTTGTCTGTAGTCTGATAAATTGTGCCATCTTCGTGAATCGATCGACAACTACCATTATCTGAGTGCATCCTTGTGACTCTGGTAGTTGGGTAATGAAGTCTACTGAGATGGACACCCATACTGCGTACGATATTTGCAGTGGTTGCAATAATCCGTACTTAGTGTGTCTAGGGGATTTATTATGTTGGCATTCATCCCAGGATCGTACGTAATCGTTGACCCATACCCCAAGTCCTTTCCAGTAGAAGTCCCTCATGATTATTTCCCAAGTTTTTTCTTGTCCGAAATGTCCTGCAACCTTTGCATCGTGACATCCTTCTGCGATCTTGGTATACAGCGCCTGACTATCTGGTACAAATAGTCTTTGCTTATAATATAGTAGATCGTCGGTTAAGGTCCAGTCTTTGGGAAAATCATTTCCTTCGTCTTGTCATCTAATGAGTTCTTCCCTCCGTTGCTTCCACGCTGCGTCCGATTCGATAGCTGCCTGTATCACATTTAGGAATTCAGGATTGAACTGTTTCATACCTTGTTGCAGGTTAATGGCATTTGACATTAGAACCTTTTCGGGTACTTCTGAAATGTCATACCAATGTTCGTTGTCTTTAGCCAATGCCTGTAGGTAGCTGATGCTAGGTTTCTGTTCCTTAACGATCAAGGATCTTGTCACTATATCGGTGCTTCCAAATCCTCTGGTTCCTCGTTCTGTATCTTTCAAGTCATCTACTTATATCATATCTGAGGTGTTGACTTTTTCTACTACTAGTTGAGCTATGCGATCACGCATTCTTATTTGGCAGTCCACATCCTTATGGTTGAAGAGTACGACTTTGAGTTCGCTGGTGTAATCAGCATCCCGTACTCCTGCGCCGGTTGAGATTCCACTTCGGACTGCTAACCCGCTTCTTGGAGCAACTCTTCTGTAACTCCCTTCACATAGCCCCACAGCTATACCCGTCCTTATCAATGCTTGTCCATATTTCGGGACAATGTCATCCTCTATGGCATATAGGTCATGTCCTGCTGTCATTCTTGAACCCTTTGTTGACAAGTATGCCTTTTTGCTCAATCTCTTTACCCTAATAATGGGTTCCTTTCCATCTCTTTGAGGTTCCAACTCCAAATCCTTATCTCCATCCCAGTCTTCTCCTTCATCGCCTACTCTCGCTACCAGTGATACCAACAAATTTTCTTCCTTCAAAATGTTTTGTTCATGATGCGTAGCTCCCTCCTCAGGACAGTACTCCGGCCATCTGCTTAATGCGTCAGGCTTTCCGCCTTTAGTGCCTGGTTGGTATACAATTAGGAAATTGTATTCCTCTAGCTTCTGAGCCCATCGAATTTGACGACCACTCCAGACTTTCGAGGTGAGGAAGTATTGTAGGTTCTGATTGTCGGTAAAGACTGTAATTGGTTCTTCCGTTCCGATCAAGTAGTGTCTCCATTCTTTAAATGCTTCAAGGATTGCAAGGAGTTCTTTATCATGAATCTCATAATTGCGTTCCGCCGAGGTTAATTTTCTGGAATGGAAAGCTACTGGATGTAACCTTTTCTCAAAGTACGGAGAAAGAACGCAATTGAGTGCGAAAATTCCTAGCGACAGTTTCCACCACCGTCTCTCTTTCTGGGAAGAAGTGATGTAGTATGGGGGCTGTTATGAACCGGTGTTTTAGCTCCTCAAAAGCCGTATCCTGCTCAACTCTCTATTTGAAACTTTTAGGATTTCATTGTATGTCTCGGTTATGGGTTTGCAAATAGCTGAGACGTTTTTGATGAATCGTCGGTAGAAGTTAGCGAATCCAATAAAGACTTATACTTCTCTAACCAACTTAGGTGCTTTCCAGACCATTATGGACTCCACCTTGCAGGTGCTCATAGACGCCCAATCGACTGCTACCATATAGCCGAGGAATTCTGCCTCCCTGGCATGGAAAGTCGATTTCTTTAGCGATACCGCTAATTGAAAGTCTGACAGACTTTGTAAAACCTTTTTGACATCTTCGATGTATTCCTTTTCATCCTTTGGGTAGATGAGAATATCGTCAAGATAACACACGACTCCAACATCAAGGTATTCCTTCAATACTTGGTTCATTATATCTTGAAAAGTTGCTGGGGCGTTAACCAATCCAAAAAGCATAACCTTATATTCGTCAAGTCCGTATCTTGTACGGAACGCCGCTTTCCATTCATCGCCTTCTTTTATCCTAATCAAATGATAACCGTCCTTAAGATCTAGCTTGGTGAAGATCTTTGCGCTGGCTACTCTATCTCTGAGTTCGGACATAAGTAGAACAGGATGTTTGTTGAGGATAGTAATTTTATTTAGATTTCGGTAATCCACAACTAGGCGTAGTCTGCCATCTGGTTTAGGTACGAATAATATGGGTGCTCCTGCAGGTGACTGGCTTCGCGTGATCTCTCCTTGTTTGATCATTGTCTACAAGTATTCTCATAAAGCCTTAAGCTGTTTTTCGGATAGTGGATATATTGGCCCAGAGGGGCCAGTTGGTCCTCAAATCAACTTGATTTTGTGATTGAATGTTCATCTTGGAGCTAATTTTTCCGCCTTTTGGACTTCACACAAATGTTTGTATTGCCAGTATTCTTTCGGTAATCATTCGAGTTACACTGTATTTGCGATGGCTCTGATTCTTCCGATACGGCATGCATTAGGGTCCCAAGTGACGGATTGGCTATATTCGAACATATCCGCTATACCTTCATCTTCTTCCACACAGTTTTCACAACACTTTGCGGAGAAGGTCCAATTTTCTGTGTCTTCTATGTGAGATACTGGGTGTTCCCAATGCCACCAACCAAAAGGAATTATCATTCCATAGTGACGTGCTTTAGCTACTTCGCAGGACACTTCAGAGATGTGTCGATTTTTTCCTCTTTCCAATTTTATAGGGAGAGTGTAAGACTTCCCTCCAGAAGTGGCTGATAATCCATCAGAGCCTAAGATATCAACTGCATTATTGCGTTCAACAATCGGAACGCGAAGGTCTTCAACTAGCTCTTTGTTGATGAGGAATACGTTGGATCCCGAGTCTAGCATGACTTTAACTTTGTACTGCTTATCGTGTATGTGGAGGTAAGCGATCCCCACTGGACAGTTGTATCCTTTTGGTTTTGGAGCATCTAACTCCACGCACTTAGCGCGGATAAGATTTTCTTGGTTCTTTCATTTATGTATCATTGGTGTTAGGTGTAGGTAATAAGATGTTTGTTACTACGTCCACGTAGTTTCGACCATTGAGGTCTCCTCAGACAAACTAGTGACTCCTTAGCTCTAACAACCTGGGTCTACATACTAAGCGGCATTTCACTGATACGCAATTGCACACGACCAGTTTTCAGGCTGGATGCCTTCTCCCGACATGTTAGACCTAGGCTCATAGCAGATTTTCAGGCACTTATTAGTCATTTTATTCCCCTGGTGTGGGGTTCCTGCTTTCACCGATCCTTTCCCTTAGGTTTTCGGTTATCCATCCAGCTTACTCAGACGGGCCTTGCGCACGAAAGCGGTACATCTCTATCCCCCACTCTGGCCAAAAGGCAAGATAGTACATATGTATAATACGACTCAGACTCGTGTGGTAGGTGGAATGGCCCACGTCGATTGTCCTCCTATCGTGTATTGTTATCCAGTAGATCTTGCATTGCTATGTTCCAACTTCTTCGGTATAGTAACTTGCTTGCATACGGGTAGCAGGCAACCACCAGGTGACTCGAGGAACTTTGTACTGTTGGCTCCCGGGCCATGTGGGCATGTTAACTATCCTCTCTTTCGATCAAGACTCTCCATATATTGATTCTTGTTTTCGAGCTCATAAGTCCCTTGTGGGGTTCCTTCACTTAGAGGCTACTCTCATTGATCCTGAAAGGAGAGACTTGCTTCGCGCCGCATTGATCATTTTGAGTTTTGACTCCCGTAGTTGCACACGGAATATCCGATCCCCATCGTGGTCGGTACCCAATACACCCCAGCCAAAGGGGGTTCCCATTTCGATTCCAGCTCTATCTAGATACTGAATACCCAAACGCCATCACTATTGGTGCCAATGAACTGACTTAGGTCAGTTTTTCATCGCCCGCCAGCTCCCAGATTTTATTCACTCGGGCTGGGTGCTGAATGCCCGCGACTTTGCGAGCTAATTTAGGCTTTATGATAGCTGATCTTGCTCGTTGAATTCCCATTTTGATAGGTCTTGACCTGACCGTTGCCGCCGATATATGGGCATCTCCCCAACACGTCTGATAGGTGTGGGTTTTCTTTCCACAATGTGTACAATCTCCGTCTCGCCTCCGAGTGTCTATCACACTTTGTGGGAACCCAGTATGAACCCGGTAAAAGCTTGTATGGGTGGTCTTCGCCGTACCTCCCATCCGTTTCCTGGGTTTTTCTTGCTCATTGTCCCATTTCCGTTTCCGTGGTGGGGCTCCACCTTCCTTGACATAAGGTTTAGTCTCCTTTTGT
This sequence comes from Tuber brumale, assembly GCA_014065205.1. Classification (NCBI taxonomy): domain Eukaryota; kingdom Fungi; phylum Ascomycota; class Pezizomycetes; order Pezizales; family Tuberaceae; genus Tuber; species Tuber brumale. The sequence continues at coordinate 172,322 of JACCEG010000076.1, read as the reverse complement.
TGCTTCGGTCTAGAGTTCCGTCGGTCTTCTCTTTTGACCTCTTGGACTACCTTGGGGTTTGATGGTTTGTCTCGCCCAATCTTTTCTCGGCCAGAAGTCCTTCTTCCGATCGACCGCACAGCCTTAGCACTTCTTCCCATTCTTGATCCGTTGTATATTGCAGAGCCGATAACCTGCGAATAATTTGTTTCGGAAGTTTATCTTCTACTTCCTGCCTCCAGGACTCTCCAGTCATATGTGCACGAATGTTATGGTTATGCATGATCGTTAGGTAACGTTCAATACTACTATCGTACTCAAGTAGTGTCATAGCTCAAAGTGCTAGTTACTTGGCTTCCACCGGGGTAAATGGTTTGATCATATCGTGTTCAAAACGAGTCTATGTTGCTAGTTCCAATTGCTGGGTTTCCCCTTGAAGTCCATCCATAGCCTTTCAATACCAAATGGTGTAAGGGAGTACTATGTCTCCTTTAGTACGACTGAGTCCATATATAACCCATTCCCGGGCATCGTCCCAGATTCACGGGTTCTGTTCGCAATAGTCGGTGCATTGTAGGATCCACACATATATATCTTGTCCGGGTTTATCCTTGCAGAATGGGGGTAGCTCTGATAGTCGCTTAATGTTTAGCGCCATCGCATTGGCAAGTATTTCTGCCATACCAGACTGTTCTGGTGTTTGTCCCTGCCTTCTTCTTCTAGGGCTTCCTCTTCTTCTTCCTCTCTCATTATCATCATCATCATTGTCGCTAGGATCTCCGGAGTTACCTCCTTGGACACCTGAGGAGGATGCATCAGCAGCTTCCTTGCCTTTCCCCTTATCCCTTCATGTAGGTGGAGTATAGTATTCTCCGTCATCAGATTCCTGGACGGTGGATAAGGGTGTGGGTCCTGCAGCTTCAGAACTTGATGTTGCGGCTAGTATCTTATTTATGGCTGCTGTTAACCCTTTTAGGGTTTGGTTTATCTTGATATTCTGCAGTTGTTGCTGGTCTTGAGACCTGCGAATCTCCGCTTGGTGGGTTGTCTGATCTGTACGCATCAGTCCCAGGGTACGGTTAATCTGTCGTTCCCGCATGATGCTCTGAGCATGAAATTTTACGAATTCTGCTCTTAGACTAAGGACCATTTGTTCCAATGTTTGATCTCGGGCTAATGCCGCCTGGCTTTCTTGCCCCAGTGTCCCATGTAACCTCGTGGTTACCTCTTCTTGTTCCTGTTGACACCTATCTTGAGCGTCTATTTTCTTTGCCACTTCCTGTAGCATCTCCTCTTGTATCCCCTTGACTTCGCTCTCCACGCGTGCTAGCTGCATCAGCAAGATTGCAATATCGTTATCATGGACATCTTGGCGGTCAGCAATTTGCTGTTGGACCTTAAGTAGTTTTAAGGTATTATCCTAGGTGGCTCCCTTCAAATGTTTGAAGGCGTTGTTAGCTTGGTCAAGCGAGGTGTCATTGTCCTGCCTTATTCGACTCAAGCTTATTCCTAATCAGGTAGCCAATCTTGCTAAATTTGCAGCATGGTCTACTCCTGATTTTGGCGTGGAAGCCCTTGATATCCGATGTGTGCTTGTGACACTAGAGGATCGGTGAGAGGGTATATTTCCTCTCCAGAATCTAGGTTCATGAGATGTCGATGGGGAGGGACTTCATATTGCCGAATCATCGGTTTTATCCGTCGTATCTGGGCGGGTGTGCATGGGTTCTCCCACTATTATCCTCTTTCTTGGGTCTTGAGGTATCTCCGCCATTGTGATGCTTTCCAGGTAGGCTAATTGCTCTAATAGTCCTGGGTGAGTGATTTCTGGTACTTCGTACCAGAGCTCTCGATATCCTTTAAAGGATTTAACGAATCGTATATAGGGTATCCAACGTTTGAGATACTCTAGAGGTGTAGGTATGAAAGGATTCGGTTGATCTGATTCTGGACTCAGAATCTGAATTTCGCTTTTCTCGAGGTTTAGAATCTACTTATATTACATATAAGGGTTTTGTCAGGCCCACGCTGAGGGGATGGCTGGCCCTCACATGGCTGTGCCTGATTTCTTATTATAGGAGTATTGGGTACTCCACTCAACGAAGTTTTCTGACTTGCTGGAACTCCACTCGAAGTCCGGTCCATACCAGGTACAATATATGCAATTGAATTGATCCTACATTGAAATCCTGAAAGGTATTGTGAACCACGAGGCTTCTGTGATAAATTCTTCTTCGATTTCGAACAACTTGCTGTCGAAGATTTCTGCGAATGTTTGAATATAAATGGGACAGTGAGGTACTTCGAAAATGTAATTGAAGTCTGAGGTGAGGGTGGAGTTTGAAGTGAACTCGTAGTTCATATAGTGAGCCTTGGTAACAGGAGAACTATCAATATACTGTTAGGCAGACGCCAAACTCAAGTATATAACTGAAGGACGTAGATCCGAAATCTTGGATCGGAGAATCTGTCGAGGAAGGCTCATCTTTGATAAAGTAGGTAAGGTAAAGATTTAAAGTGTAAAACAATATTATATTGATAAGATCTCTTCTCCATTGCTTGATAATTTCTGTAAAGCTCTGGAGGTACTTCGATATTTATATCCCGCGTCTGAGTGTTCGAGGACTACTTCTAACTACTATGCCTCCGAAGTACCACTCTGGTTTTAATATGTAAACGTCCAGATTCTTATAAGTGCGAATACCGTTTGACTCAGAAACTTATCACGCCCTTTCGCGGACACGGAATAGTATTCCTCCGTTGAGATGACTGCTCCATCTGTTATACCAAACAGTAGCCTCCAACTTAGATATCCGCAAAGACTATTATATTACTCCAGTCTGGTTGACTATCGTTATAGTAGTCTCTTCAGTCATGAAGTGATCAAGTTCATGCCGGGCCACCTAGTGCCAATCGCAAGTTCGAGCCCGACGTGTCAACGTCTCAAAGGACTTTGACTTATCTAGGTCTTCTATTCTGAGTGTGCTTCCCCTTGATCTGCCGGCCTTTGTAGAGGGGTCCCATTACTAGGACCAACTAACCTAAAGCCGATCTCAGAAGGGTATCGGTGAATTCGGTATACCCTTAATAGCTTCCACTACTAGGATATCCTCTTAGAGTATTTCGCTGAAAACGTCCTGTCACCTGCGGCCCGTAGTTTAGGAAACCTAACCTTAAAGCCTACTCTCTCAATGCGCCTTTGACGGATTTCCTTCGTTCCACTTCCCAGATGTCGCCAAAGGTCCCCTCTCACATATCCTGTGAACAGCATGCAGTCGAGCGGATGGCGGCGACATATATGGTGTTCTGAAGTGTGCTTCATTGATGTGACATTTTAGTTATGGGACGCAACTCTCGAAATCTCGCTAATGACATGCGGGCCCCATAAGGGGGCCGGAGGGGGGTGTTGGCTCTGGTAAATCGAGGGTCTGTGCGCAGTTACCCTACTGTGGGTCCGTGCACATGTCTCGGATTTCCCTATGCCTAACATGCAACCAGATATAGCAACCAAATCTATAGGAAATACAGAATACAACCTGATGTAGTAACCAAATATTAAGAACATATCATAATATTGTACTGGTATCTGAAGTCTGAGGCATCTACCAAATTACCAGATTCACAAGATACAAGAGTATACCTCACACTGCTCACTTAGGTCACGGTTGGCAATTTACCAAATCTGTCCATAAAAATTGTCCTTATTATTGTATGAGTATCTTACAAAAGCTAATATACAGAAACAGTGAGTACTAGACTGGTAAAGAACATATTAGGCTGTACCTCCATGGATATTGGTGTCGAGTAGACCCTCTTTACACTATCGAGAGGCTGGTGTCAAGTAAATCAAGATGCTAAAGTATTGGAAGCTGTATCACTAAGGCTCTAAAAGAATCCGATATCAAAGTCAGCACTTGGCTGAAGCCTTGCTACAGGAATCCCACTTCCATAACAGCTTATAATCCCATGAAGATTGGTATTGAATAGACATTCTTTTGACCATCGAAAGGCTAGTATCAAGTAGATCTAGGTACCAAAGTATCGCATGTTGTGTCCAAAGGATCCTGAAGGAATTTGGTATCAAAGTCAGCACTTAGCTAAAGTCTTGCCAGGAAATACCACTTTCATAACAGGCAGTAACTCCATGAATATTAGTATTGAATAGATGTTCTTTAAACTGTTGGAAAGCTGGCACTGAGTGGATCTAGGTTTCCAAGTATCCCATGCTATATGCAACAAACCCTGAAGGATTCTGGAATAAAAGTCAACACTTAGCCAAACCCTCATCAGGAAATACCACTTTCATAACTAGTGTTTGTTATAGGGCCTCCAGGGCCCTATAACCTACGGTTCCCCACACCCATTCCCAGCCCTGCCCCGTCCACCAGCCTGGGATGGTGCCTTTTTTTTTTATCCCCTACCCTGTTCCTCATCTGGCTCTGTATCCTGTTTACAGCTCCAGATGGCCCCCATCATATTCTTGTAATTATCCCTATCTGGAGCCCTGTATTTCTTGCTATCCCCCATTTAGACCCTCGAGTTTCTCCTCCTCCAGTATAGCTCTTCCTGTAGGTTCTCCTCAGTCTTTAAGTGTCTCCTGTTTTATGGCCTACCATCAACTATAACTGCCTCCTGTAGATCATACACCTAAAATCATCTGCACAAAATTATACACTAAATTATGCGCATAAAATCATATACACAAAACAATAATCTAGCATACAAACCACATAAGTCACTTGCTCATAAATGACCTACTCTTAAATCATATGCATGTAAATTATACGTACACTGTTAGCTATCACATATATTCATCTCTTCAATAAGACTAACTTGCATACACAAATGATACAACAAAGACTTGTTCTCAGGCTGTTTGCATAGCTGTCTAATTTGAATCTATATTTTACCCGTTCATAACATCACATGACACATAGTTATAGAGTGCTGCCCGGAGTAAAGCCAGAGATGGAAAGTATTTATAAACTTGGGTAATAGCTATACTAATGCTCTTGTAAGTTTAGACTAGCAATATAAACATGATAAGACATATAAAGTACCCTCGCCCCTCTCTGGCCATGAATGGCCACAACATATGGAAACAGATAAAGCAAAAGGAAAGAAATTGTAATGAATCAAAGGAGCAAAATTACAAATAGAAGGCAAATGGAAACACCTCGGTGGACTTGATGCCCACACACACCCACTACCCTAAGTTGCACCACCTCAAGTCCCACCACCTCGAGTCCCATTACCCCCAATTCCACTACTTCCTGCACCACCAATCTCAACAGAAAAACTAGCACCAGACTCCTGAGCATGCCATCGAGATCCAGTACTCCAGCCTCTGCCATGACTTAGATGCACCCAACCCTCAATAGGGCCACTCTTCACGTCATTCCTCCCCCATCCCCCTCCTCATTGCTCCCCTCATCTGCCCCCTCATTGCCCTTCTCATTGTCTTCCTCATCCCCCACACCTATTGCCCTCCCCATTATTCTCCCCATCTCTATCCCTACTACCACCTTCACCATTCCCCCCGTCACTGCCATTGTCACCCTCATTCCTCTCAGTATTCTCAGCCATATGTGACAAGCAGGAACATCAGTGGTACCTGGTGGTGGAAGGTTCATCATCATCATTATTATTGCTGTCATCATTGTTGTTATCACCCCAGGGGTTGGGAGCAGCCTACCTCAGATGGCATCTCTACTGCTCCTGTATTTCCCGATCAGGCTTCCTAGCTATGACATTTATAAGATTGTCAACAAACCTCAGATCAGAGACTATGAGAGTTATGCGACCAGCATATGCTGCACCTTACACTCACCCGCTATCAATGCAAATACAATCAACCAGAAGGATGTGGAGGACCTATACCAAGGATAGTACGCTCTTGTCGCATTGGGGGACATTGAGGGTAGTGATGCCTGTTTCCCAGAGGTTGAAGTCAAGATTGACTGTCCTCCTAGTACGTGCCAACTGTTTTATCTCTCCGGCTGCCTGTGACTAATATATACAATCTAGACTCTGTTATCTTCACATCAGCAAAAAAGAAAGCTGCATCTGATGCGCAGGTATCGCATCCAGACAGCAGGTAGACATCAATTGCATCCTGTCCAACCTGTATGTCAGGAGATTTAATGTACGTCTCCGGTATATCAGGTGTGTCCTGTGAGTACCGGGGACACTATCTATATCGGGTGGTAACATAGGATGTTAGGGGCGTCTAGTGGTAACATAGGATGTCTGGGGCGTCTAGTGGTAACAGGGGATGTCTGGGGCATCAGGAAGACATCCTAAGTAAGGAGCCCCACTTGGCAAGCCCTATTTCTGGATCTGGTTACTCTTACCCAGAGGTGATACTTGCACAGCTAGAGAAACAAGGATCAGACACTACTAGTATGCTAGCCTTGATAAGTACTAGAACCAGCCTCTTAGCAACAGAGCTAACCTTTATGTAGGAGCAAAAATAGAAGACTCGGCAAGAAATCTATTTTAGGTTCTAGAAGAATTGTTGAGCGAAAGTGCTCCAAGTTCTGCCTGGAAAACAGAGTAATAGAGTTCAACTGGTAGTAGCCTGAGCCTGACCTCGGCCGGCCAGGTGTGGATCATTTTCCTACTAGTGGCACAGATTAGGCAACCATACAACATCCTTCCTTACCTTCACTAACAGCTAGGGACTAACTTTGACACCAGATTCCTTCAGAGCCTTTTGGCTGGAGTATGCAATGCTTTGGCACCTAGATATACCCCATGTCGGCTTTCCAACGATGCAAAGGACGTCTACTTGATACTTATATCCATGGAGTTACAGCATTGTAAGCCTTTGATCAAGTACTGACTTTGACGCCAGATTCCTTCTGGGTCCTTTGGGTACAGTGCACGATACTTTGGTACCCAGACCTACTCGACACCTGCTTTCCAGCGATGCAAAGGACATCTACTCGATGCCAATGTCCATGGAGTTACAGGCTATTATAGAGGTAGTATTCACTGGCGAGGTTTTGACTAAGTACTGACTTTGACGCCAGATTCCTTCAGGGTCCTTTGGATGCAGCTTGCGATACTTTGGTACCTAGACATACTCGGCACCGGCTTTCCAATGTTGCAAAGGATGTCTATGCGACGCCAATATCTATGGAGTTACAGGCTGTTATAGAAGTGGAATTCCTTAGCGAGGTTTTGACTAAGTACTAACTTTGACGCCAGATTCCTTCAGAGGCCTTTGGACGCAGTATTCAATGCTTTGGCACCTAGGCCTACATCAGCAAAAAGAATATCCTGCGTCCCATGCATCCCGTGCATCTTACACATGGGATGTTGTAATGTTAACTATTAGCCAGGACACGATGTCAGTCCAATATCTCGTCCTGATCTGCATTTTGCATCGTCCCACACCCTGCTGCTATCCTGGTACAGACCCCTATGTCCTGTGTGTCCTGACCAGGTCTGACCTTCTGCCCATACCCTGTAACACTGTCTGATTGTCAACCTCCAGCTCACACTCACGTCCAATTAATGGCGCCTCCTTCCAGCCGCCCCCTCCTCCTACCATCTCTCATCCCAATATCCCCAAGCTGTGTCCTTCTGCCCCGATCATACCCACCCTTCTCTACTTCACTTAGGATACACCGACTCCCATTAACTTATTCTGGCATCGGCTAGTGTCCGGCCCTACATCATGATTCTTTCTATCACTGCTCATACTATTTGGACTTTGGCCTGCTATATTTGGCATTTCCTGGCTTCACCTTGACCCTTTCATCTCATCCTGGTTCTAGTATATCATGTCTGGACCTCCTCTGGATGGCCTTTGATGGGTGGCAAATTATTGTAGACACAGTCCCCAGCGTATACGCTTTATCCTTACATCCTCTGGTTATTGTCCTGATAGTTTATTTATTATCTCATTAAATCGCAATCATTGTGATGTCTTGGTAACAGCTCTTTTCATCATTTCTACGCCCAGTCTCACCCTGAATCTCAGCCCCCACACCAACCATTTATTACTCTTAAAGTCCATATCACATCACAGTTCAAGAAATTAAATCTATTACTTTCTACCTTTACATGCACCTAATTTCTATTAAGTCTCCGTACCAACACTCCCATGTGATACCCACTCTTCCACCTCTAGCTGTCATTCACCAATCGCTATCTGTGGTGTATAGCCTTCTTGAGACTTCTCAAGGGTGAGCGAGAGGGGACCTGTCAGAGAAGGGCTCACTCGGCTTCCAGCCGTCGGCCCTAAACTTACCTTGCCTGTATCTTCCAGACACGCTGGATCTGAGTCTAGAAATGCCAGCGCCTATACAATCGACGTCTAGCTGCAATCGAACTATGTGTCCAATTGCTGCTATTGACTCTACCCTCCCAGTACTGCTCCAAGGCCAATGAACACTGGTTAGTCCGTCGTGGGGCAGGCCGTCCCACTGCGGTCTTGTTGGATGCTCAGCTCACGAGCTCTTCCTTTATAGCCTCCTAATCATTGATATATCCTTCATGACAGTCTTGCTGCACCCCGTGAATCTGCTAAACTTTCTTCTATATGGTATCGCAAATGTATCCCAGAATTATGTCCCGGAAGTTGCAGGGGCATTTGGCACAAGTCTTTTTCTGTTGTACGAAAAGGTCTTTCGTGTCCAGTAACAAGTTGACAGCTTGGTTGCCAATGATCCGTTACCACAATTGAACAGTCCTACCTCCAAATTCATCGGGCTTGAAGTCCCGTGGCTCCTAATATATCCCCGATCTCCAGGTATGTAGTATATGACAGATTGTGGTGCACGTCAAGTAGACTATAGTACCATTAATCTGCCCAAGAAATTCAGGATCCATTATGCTGCCCATTTTCTTTCCTGTGAAATACTCACCATAAATTGCCTCCGGAATCTGTGGCACAAGGAAGTGGAAGTCCTGGTTCTGCATCACATTCAATCTTAATCAGTTGTAGTCATTATGTGGGAATTACCCCGTAGAAATAAACCTCATACCCTTTCGGGTCACACATAAACCTATCCCAGTTGACAAGATATTCGACTTGACGTGCTATAGCTGTAGGATCATCTGGCAGTTCCTATAACTTTACAATATGATACTTCACATAGTATATGAACTGCAACTGTATGCCTAAGTGCTTTTAACGTATCGTTCTAGGTTAGTACCGCACTCTACATCGTATCCCACCTGCCTAAGTTGATGTACCAAATTTATGCACTGCTCTCACCGTCTGACGTATTCTGTCTCTGTATTCCACGCGACCACAGCATCCGAGATTTTAAGCACCTGGCCAGTCAAAACAATAACATCCAGAAGTGGGTCCTCGAACTGCATGTATTGCAGAATAAGTAACTTTGCAAACTCTGCTAGGGGCCTGTCTGCACTTGTCAGTAAATTGTGCCGAGAATTGCCTACTAACTAGTTGTCCACGAGAAATGTACCCGGGTGACCAGCTGGACTAGAACTCCTGATATCAGACGTAGGAGCACTCTAGCCGCCCAGGGGTGATGAAAATCAGAGAATGCTAAATGACGGAAATGCGCGAAGACTATAGGCCCTGCCACAGTAAACTCGCTCACGAGCCACTTGTGTCCATGATGCCGCATTAGCCACTTGTGATCCAGTGCTCATTGAAATCTGCACAGCAGTCGTGGGACCGTTTGGCTGTTGCTTGCCTGCTTGAGACTCCTTGGTGCATCCTGATATATTAATATCAGCCATATCGAGATCTTCCGGATTGGGTTTGGTGTCAAATTCAGTGGCATCCGATCCTCATGAGTTTTGGTACTCATCGCTACTAGCGTTGCTAAGATGAACCATTTCCTTTTGACTTTGTCAGGCCTGTTCAGGCGCTAGTTCGGCATATGCCGTAGTCTGTATTGTGCTCTTCTATGGATGCTTTGGGGATCTTCCCAGTTGTGTGCTTGCGATTGGTGGCGGAGACAGGTTTTGACCTTAAGACTGGTAGTTTGATAATATGCTCAGAGAGCTGCCATGTTGTTAGGTGGACGCCAAACTCAAGTATATAACTGAGGGATGAAGGCCCAAAATCTTTGATTGGAGAATCTGGCGAGGAAGGCTCGTCTCGATAAAGTAAGGTAAGGTAAAGATTTAAAGTGTGAAACAATATTATATTGATAAGATCTCTTCTCCATCGTTTGATGATGTCTGTAAAGCTCGGGAGGCACTTCGATATTTATATCACGCATCTGAGTGTTCGCAGATGTCACGAGTGTGGCTTAGCGAGGAAAGGTTTTCACATGACTCATAGTTATGAATCATAGGTTTGTTATGTTTCGCACATGACCTCATTAAAGGTCATGGGTTTCGCACATATGAGCACTTTGGTCATATGACATGGTTATGATGATATGTTATGTTTCGCACATGTGACCATTTTGGTCATATGACTAGTTTATGATGTTTTGATGTGACTCACAGTTGTGAGTCATATGTGGCGCATGACTTAGGGGAAGAGTCACAATGGTGTGAAGGGCAACTATATAAGGAGGACATTAGGTCCGAGTAGATAGGTCATCCTCCGTCTCCTCTACACACCCGGCGATTGAAATCAACCCTCAACGCTAGGT
>JACCEG010000076.1:144840-157250 GCA_014065205.1 Tuber brumale | reverse complement strand
CCCTCCCTCAAAAAGGCGAATGGCATAGTGCTAGACAAGCCTGGAAAAGCCTCCTATGACACCCCCGCCTCCTTTCGCATCATCGTCCTCCTTGAGACTGTCTCTAAGATCTTGGAGAGGGTGATGGCGAACAGACTTTCAGCCCTGGCTCGGTTCCTGGGCCTACTCTCCCCCAACCAGACTGGGTCCCTTCCTGGTCTGAGTACCTTTGACGCCGCAGCCAGCCTCTCCCATGAGGTACAGTTGTTTATGCGCCCCAAGCTCAAAGTCTCGACCCTCTTCCTAGACATCAAAGGAGGCTTCGACAACGTCTCAGCCCCGCTACTCTGCGACAGACTCGCCACCAAAGCGGTCAACCCATACATGGTCTCGTGGATAAGGTCTTTCCTCCACGGCCGCACCTGCCGCCTGGTTTTCCAAGGCGCCCCCCAAATCTTTTCAAGGGTGTCGGTTGGCACCCCCCAAGGCTCCCCAATCTCCCCTCTACTTTTTATCATTTACGTCTCTACCCTTCACTTCTTGGTCCCCAGGGGCCTGATCCTCTCCTATGTGGACGACTTCGCGGTCACGGTTGCCTTGGGCTCGTACCGGAGGAATATCCAGAGACTGCAAGGAATCACCAAGGTCATGCAGCGGAAAGCTAGCAGGATGGATGTGTCCTTCTCGATCCCAAAGACTGAACTCATGCACTGGGAGACCCCGTCCCAAAAGGTCCCCCCGCCACCGATCCCGGTCCTGCTGGAAGATCTCGTCTTTCACCCCTCCAAACTGATACGCTGGCTCGGATACTGGTTCGAGCCCTCCTCCACCTCAGGTACCAGAGGTACCACGTCCCACTTCGTTAGAAGACTAGGCCTGGCCCAAGGGGCCTTCGCCACCATCAAAAGACTTTCTAGACCCAGCAAGGGCCTTCCTCCCTTCCTATGCCACCGTCTGGCGACATCGTTAATTTCCCCGATCCTCCTCTATGGAGCGGACCTTTTCTCCCCGAGTCTCACTCTCTTGGACCGCATGTCAGTTTTCTGGAGGTCCGTACAGAGATGGGTCACGAACTGCTTCTCCTCGACACCGCTTGGTGCCCTCGCCTGCGAGTCGGCCCTGCCCCCCATGCCCCTCCTGATCCGCCATCGCCAGAGACTTGCTGCCATAAGGCTGGTGTGCCTCCCGCCAGAGGCCAACCCAGCAACCGCGAGGCTCCACCCAACCTTCCCAACGTCGTCCCCCTTCAGGGCCCTTGGTGACCACCGACACCACACCAGAGGCCTGACGTCGGTCTATCTCCCCCTTTCGTGGAGGTCCGCCGTCCCTTCTCCACCCATTAGGAAACACCTCCCTATCGATGCAATCGCCCATCGTACCCTCCCCTTCATCCCCGTCTCTGGCCCTCTTCCGGTGGCCTCCCCCGACCTCCTCCCGCCCGCCTGTCTCCCAGTTGGGGAAGGAACCCCCTCATACATGTCGATCAAGCTACGTGCCAGGACAACGCTAGTCAAAGAATAGAATGATCAATTCCCGCCGCCCCCAGGCTACCACTACCTGCCGTCTTTAACGCCCCACCTCTTTATGGGGTTAGGAAGGTTCATGGTGGGCAGGATCCACGAGATGCGATCGGGGAAAAGCTACCTCGCCGCCCACCCGTCGTGGTTTACCGAAAACCCCTCTCCCCTCTGCCCACTCTGCGAGGAGGACGAAGAAGATTTCAACCACGCAATCCTGACCTGCGAGTCCCGCAGAACACCTCGTGAGCGCCACCTCCAAGGCCTCACCTTGTTGGACAAGGACAGCCCCCTCTGGTCAGACCCCGCCACCCTCGCTTCCCTCGCTAGATACATAAATGTCACAGCGACAGGCTTCCCACCAGGCATGCCCCCGGCTGCATGGGACCCCCAACACCTGGAGGGAGGAAGAGCCTCCGACTTGCCGATCTACGGTTTCGCCCCCCGGGCGTGATACAACCGCTGCCCCTTAGTTTTTTCTAGTTTTCTGGAAATATGGTTTTCGTTATGATTGTGTTTTTGTTTGTTTTATTTCCATAGGGATTTTGTGTCGGCTATCGGACACATCTAGGAGGTTTTTATAGTTTGGTGCGATTGTTTCCTTTGTGCCCGTAAGTTTTTTGAGATTAAGGTTTTGTTTATGCCATAGCTAGCGCTGCATGCAAGTTCTTGTACCATAAATCAATGAATACATGAAGATAAAAAAAGAAAAAAAAAGAAAAAAAGGAAAAAGAAAAAAAAAAAAGAAAAATAAGTCCGAGTAGATAGGTAGGTCCACTCGATCAACCCGGCAATCCTCACATCCCTTCTGGGCCCGCTGGTTAGATACGGGCACCACCCCCCCTCCCTAAAAAAGGCCAACGTCATAGTGCTGGACAAACCTGGCAAACCTTCATATGACACCCCCTCATCGTTCCACATCATCGTCCTCCTCGAAACGGTCTCTGAGATCCTCGAAAGGGTGATGGCGAACAGACTCTCTGCCCTCGCTCGTTTCCTGGGCCTCCTCTCCCCCAACCAGACTGGCTCCCTACCTGGTCTGAGTACCTTTGACGCGGCGGCTACCCTCTCCCACGAGGTTCAGCTTTTCATGCGTCCCAAGCTCAAGGTCTCGACCCTCTTCCTGGACATAAAAGGGGGCTTCGACAATGTCTCCGCCCTGATCCTCTGCGATAGACTCGCTACCAAAGCGGTCAATCCCTACATGGTCTCGTGGATAAGGTCTTTCCTCCACTGCCACTCCTGCCGCCTGGTCTTCCAAGGCGCGCCTCAGATCTTTTCGCCCGTCTCCGTCGGCACCCCACAAGGCTCCCCGATCTCCCCCCTCCTTTTTGTTATTTACGTTTCAACCCTCCATTTCTCGGTCCCTAGGGGACTCATCCTATCCTACATGGACGACTTCGCGGTCACGGTTGCCTCGAGCTCTTATAGGAGGAACATCCAAAGGCTGCAGGGCATCACCAATACGCTCCAGCGGAAGGCTGGCAGACTGGGAGTGTCCTTCTCGATTCCGAAAACCGAGCTCATGCACTGGGAGACGCCCTCTCAGAAGGTTCCCCCACCACAAATCCCAGTCCGACTGGACGACCTTGTCTTCCGCCCCTCCAAACTGATACGCTGGCTCGGTTATTGGTTCGAGCCCTCCTCCACCTCGGGTACTAGGGGTACCACCTCCCACTTCGTCAGAAGACTTGGACTGGCCCAAGGGGCCTTCGCCACCATCAAAAGATTGTCCAGGCCAGGAAAAGGCCTCCCTCCCTACCTCTGCCATCGTCTGGCATCGTCATTAATATCCCCGATCCTCCTCTACGGCGCGGACCTCTTCTCACCAAGCCTCACCCTCCTTGACTGCATGTTGGTCTTCTGGAGGGCTGTCCAGAGGTGGGTCACGAACTGTTTCTCCTCGACACCAGTCGGCATCCTAGCTTGTGAATCAGCCCTGCCCCCCATGCCCCTTCTGTTACGTCACCGCCAAAGGCTTGCAGCCATAAGGCTTGTATGCCTCCCACCAGAGGCAAACCCAGCAACCACCGGGCTCCACCCCACATTCCCAACTTCATCCCCCTTCAGGGCTCTCGACGACCACCGTCACCACACGCGGGGCCTGACAGCGGTCTATACTCCCCTACTGTGGAGAACCGCTGTGCCCTCCCCCCCGATAAGAAAACACCTCCCGATTGATGCCATTGCCCATCGAACCCTCCCCTTCATCCCCGTCTCGGGCCCTCTGCCAGTGGCCTCCCCCGCCCTCCTCCCGCCCGCCTCTCTCCCAATTGGGATAGACGCCCCCTCCTACAAGTCGGTCAAGCTTAAGATCAGATCGGCGCTAATCAAAGACTGGAACGACCAGTTCCCACCGCCCCCTACCTACCCCTACCCCGTGTCCCTCTCGCCCCACCCGTTCATGGGTCTGGGAAGGTTCATGGCAGGAAGGATCCACCAGATACGCTCAGGCAAAAGCTACCTAGCCGCCCACCCGTCCTGGTTTACTGAAGACCTCTCTCCCCTCTGCCCTCTTTGCGAGGAGGACGAAGAGGACTTCGCCCATGCCATCCTATCCTGCGAGTCCCGCAAAGAACCTGGTGAGCGCCACCTCCAAGGCCTCAGTTCGGTAGATTGGGACAGCCCCCTATGGTCGAACCCCTCCGCACTCAACTCCCTCGCTAGATACATAAACGTTACAGCGACGGGTTTCCCGCCAGGTATGCCCCCGGCAGAAAGGGACCCCCAACACGTACCGGACCACGACGCGTCTGCTCTTCCGATCCATGGCTTCGCTCCCTAAGGGGAGTCCAGCCTCTGCCCGCTACTTTTCTTTTCTGCGTTGCTAAGAGAAAGTTTTTCGTTATGATCATGCGTTTTATTGTTTTATTTCCTCAGGGATTTTGTGTCGGCTATCGGACACACTTAGGAGGACTTTATAGTTTGGTGCCCTTGTTTCTTTTGTGTTTGTGAGTTTTGAGATTAAGGTTTTGTTTATGCCATAGCTAGCGCTGCATGCAAGTTCTTGTACCATAAATCAATGAATACATGAAGATAAAAAAAAAGAAAAAAGGAAAAAAAAAGGAAAGTCCGAGTAGATAGGTCACGCTCCGCTTCTGCTATTTTCCCCCCCCTACGTTTCTTCCCCGTTCTCAACACCATCAGCATCCGGTGTGCCTATACATTCGTACTATTCCCACAACCCTTTTGGCTGAGGCCTCACTGCCTAGTCAGAAATGTCCTCGGCCTCAGTCCCCCTTCTCCCATCCGAACACTCCTCGGTATCAGGAATCAGTCCCCATGTTCCCCTTCTGCTCGCTCTGCTCGAGAATGCAACGACGGATGCGGGTGTATCCCCCCAACTCTTCCCCCCAATTAGCTCTGGAGAACTTCACGATTTGTCCCCAGGCGAAGCCATTATTCTACCCCTTCTATGCACCTCGCTCCTGGCATCGAGGGCCCTCTCCACTCAGATAGACGAACTCGCAATGGAAGTCGCAAGACTGTCCGGCCCGATCGACGACCTTCACGCACGCAAAAACAGACCCCCGGTCCACCCCCCACCCTCCTCTTCTGAGAATGCTACGGCAGCCGCGCTATCCGCCCCTCAGCTCTCAGTCAGGGACCTAGCGTCTCGTCTGACCACCCCCCTGCCCCAACCAACGCGCCACCAACAACCCCCACCCTAACAAAACGTACCCATGCAGCCAGCGCCAAGAGCAGCTCGGGTAGCCCCATCCAAAAAAGGTAAGGAGAAGGCGCAGGCCGACTCCGAGTCATCCCTTGCCAATGAGCTCACCCCACTCTATGAGGGAGGGGGTGACGCAGACTTCCCCTCCTACAGTACCAAGGACCAGAAGTGGTATGGCAACCCTGCTGCCTACGCGGCCAAGTTCCCGCGCTCTTGGGAGGCTCAGGCCTTCCGGGATAGTAAATACCCTCCTGTCTCCGAGTTCCACCCAACCCCGAACTCGTCGGCCCAACCCGGCCCCTCCTCCTACGCTCAGGCCGCTTCTTCTGGACAAAAAAGGAAGGGCAAGTCGAGCAAGGGCAAGAACACTCCATCTGCTGCCCAGGTTGCGTCTGGTACGGCCGAGCCCGCCCCGCTTAAGGGGCCCAAGAGCCTTCCGGCGGCTGAGAGACGCTTCTTCGCCCCTCGCTTGTCCCCCCTCCCCTACCACCAGGCCGAACCTATTGCTGCCTCCTTCCCAGACTCTGCCGCCTCAGTCTTAAGAGAGGCCGGCTGCAAGCTCCCCCTATCCTTCTCTTCCCGGGTAAACGACAGAGGAGCGGTGACTCTCCTCGCTCTTTCACCTTTTGTCCCCTCCACCTCCTACGCCCCATACTATGAAGCACTTTCCGTGAAAGTAAACCAATCCTTCCCTATCGGAGACTCGCCCTGGCTCCTTTTCCGCCCAGCACATAACGAAGTGCAACTTGCTGTTCATTCCCTTCCCATTGCATACCTCCCTGAGGACAACGGCGACCTGTTCCAGTCTCTGTCAAACACAATCCTTAACGTCAAAAACGTGGAGATCCTCTCTGCCCGATACCTCAACCCCGACCGCAGTTCCCGAGTCCAAAAAAAGGCAACCTCGGTGGTGGTAATGGTGGCCCCGGAAAATGAGGCCTCAATGTTGGGCAACGTTTACCTTTTCTCCTCTCGATGCAAGATCGAGCGGGCATACTCGGCTAATGGCCTCACTCAATGCCATAACTGTCATGAGTACGGACACCACTCAGCTAGATGCAAGGTGGACCATCCAGTCTGCCCCATCTGCGCCCTCTCCCACAGAAAACAGGCACACAGAAGCCAGAACCCTACCTGCCCGAAGGGCGGAAACCTCAGAGCAGTCGCCAACTGCTGCCCGACATCTCCCCCGCTCTGCGCCGCTTGCAAAGGCCCCCACCCGGCCTTCGCTCGAGACTGCCCATCGAGACCTGCCCCCCCTGCTCTCCGTAGGGAACCCCCTCTACCGCAGGATGAGGAAGAAATGGACACATCGAACGACTCCGGCGAGGGTCCTTCAACAGGTACACGACCCCTCCTACCCCCCATTGATTTTGAGATACCCCGTCCTAGGAGGGGTGATGCCCCCCCGACACATCCCCCCACAAACGTTCCGAAACCCCAAGGAGGCGCCCTGCCCAACCCCGCATGGCAGGCGACTCCCACTCCTATCCCACAACCTGAGACGCCGGAAGGCGTGTAATGGTTGGTCGCACCTCCCCTCCGAGTTCCGTGCTGGCGACGGGCTCCGATAACCCCATATCCATTCTACAACACAACTGCCTGGGAAGCTGGGATGTGTTTCTCTCCTTATTTAATTCCTTTTCTTTGTTGGCTTCCCCCCCCACACTTGTTGCTCTTCAAGACCCCCCGATGTATAGGGGCAAGCCCCCTGCGTTCGCGAACTTTAAACCTTTTTTGCCCCCCTGCCCTAACGGTGGCAAACCCAAAGTGGCATGCTACCTCAACCTCCCCGCCACGCAACAGTTCTCAGTTCTTCCCGTTTTTTCTGAAGCGAGAGACTGGATGGCGATGGATTTCTTTTCCTCAGTTGGATTTTTTGATTCCTTTACAACCAAGTTTCGCGTGATAAACCTCTACAGCACTTGGGACGGCTCCCCCTTCAAAAGAACCATCTCGCCTGATACCGCGTTCCCCTCCACGCCCTCCCCCACGCTGGTCGTAGGGGATTTCAACATCCACCACCCCACAGCTGACCCTGGTCGCCTCTTCTCGATCCAGGACCTTGGGACATCTTCTCCGCTTTTTGAGAAAGCTGCAGGTGAAGGCTTATGCCTCCTAAACATACCCGGTACCCTCACCTACTTCCCCTTCGATTCCAACCTCCGTCCCTCGGTGATAGACCTGGTGTTCGCCAATGCCCCCCTCTCGCCTAATTTCCGTTCCTGGGACACACCCCTCCCGCCAACGGGCTCGGACCATGTCGCGATCCTTATCACACTCTCGGAGCCCTTGGCTCGCCCCCCTCCCCCCTCTCCATCATGGACGAAGACCGACTGGCCCGCCCTCGAGGAAGGGCTAAAAAAGATGACGTTTCANCGCTCCCTACGCCAAGAACGCGGTCAATTTGGTTTGATACAGCTCTGGACAGGATAAGGTCCCAACTCAGAGGTCACACCCCCGAAAAGAGGCCCTCCCATAGGTCGAAACCCTGGTGGACCCCCAACTTTACAGCACAAAGATCAGCTTTCCATTCCTCCGTTCGGGCTGCCCAAAGAGACCCCCTCCCATCATCCAAGGAGCTATGCAGGAAGGTGCGCCTCCTGTATTTCAAGGCTATCAAAAAGGCCAAGAACGACTACTGGAAAAACTTCCTGCAAACAGCTAGCCCCCAGTCCCTCTGGACGGCGAAGAGGTTCGCGTTCGGAAACCCACCCAACAGATTCCCGCAGATCCCAGGGGCTGAGAGCCCCGACGAGATCAACAAAGCCCTCCTCGAACACTTCTTCCCCGAGAAAGGGTCCTCCCCCCCCCCTCGCATCCTACGTGAATTTGGAGCTGTCCCTGAGCTGTCAGCGGAGGAAATTTCGACGGCACTGCGGAAGTCCTCTTCATCCTCCGCCCCTGGGCTGGACCAGATACTGTACTCGGTCTGGAACAAGGTCCACTCGATCAACCAGGCCATCCTCACATCCCTCCTGGGCCCACTGGTTAGATATGGGCGCCACCCTCCCTCCCTGAAGAAAGCGAACAGCATAGTGCTGGACAAACCTGGCAAGCCCTCATACGACACCCCCTCATCATTCCGCATCATCGTCCTCCTGGAGACTGTCTCCAAGATTCTCGAAAGGGTGATGGCGAACCGGCTCGCGGCCCTGGCTCGTTTCCTGGGCCTCCTATCCCCCAACCAGACTGGCTCTTTACCTGGTCTGAGTACCTTTGACGTGGCGGCTACCCTCTCCCACGAGGTTCAGCTGTTCATGCGTCCCAAGCTCAAGGTCTCGACCCTCTTCCTAGACATAAAAGGAGGCATCGACAATGTTTCAGCCCCGATCCTCTGCGACAGACTCGCCACCAAAGCAGTCAACCCCTACATGGTCTCGTGGATAAGGTCTTTCCTCCACGGCCGCTCCTGCCGCCTGGTCTTCCAGGGCGTGCCTCAGATCTTTTCGTCCGTCTCCGTCGGCACCCCTCCAGGCTCCCCGATCTCCCCCCTTCTCCTCGTTATTTACGTCTCTACCCTCCACTTCTCGGTCCCCAGGGGCCTCATCCTTTCCTACGTGGACGACTTCGCAGTCACAGTGGCCTCGGGCTCTTACCGGAGAAACATCCAGAGACTGCAGGGCATCAGCAGGGTCCTGTAGCGTAAGGCTGGCAGGCTGGGAGTGTCCTTCTCGATCCCAAAAACGGAACTCATGCATTAGGAGACCCCCTCTCAAAAGGTCCCCCCTCCCCTGATCCCGGTCCTGCTGGACAACCTAGTCTTCCGCCCCTCCAAACTAGTACGATGGCTCGGATACTGGTTCGAGCCCTCCTCCACGTCCGGCACAAGGGGTACCACGTCCCACTTCGTCAGAAGACTTGGATTGGCCCAGGGCGCCTTCTCCACCATCAAAAGACTGTCTAGGTCAGGCAAAGGCCTCCCTCCCTACCTCTGCCACCGTCTGGCATCATCATTGATCTCCCCGATCCTCCTCCACGGCGCGGACCTCTTCTCACCATGCCTTACCCTCCTTGACCATATGTCGGTCTTCTGGAGGACTGTCCAGAGGTGGGTCACAAACTGTTTCTCCTCGACACCCGTCGGCATCCTAGCCTGTGAGTCGGCCCTGCCCCCCATGCCCCTTCTGTTACGTCACCGCAAAAGACTGGCAGCCATAAGGCTAGTCTGCCTCCCGCCGGAGGCCAACCCAGCGACTGCCAGGCTCCACCCCACGTTCCCAACATCATCCCCCTTCAGCTCCGCAGACGACCACCACCACCACACGCGGGGCCTGACATCGGTCTACGCTCCTCTCTCATGGAGATCCCCTGTCCCTTCCCCGCCTATAAGAAAACACCTTCCAATTGATGCTATTGCTCATCGAACCCTCCCCTTCATCCCCGCTACTGGCCCTCTACCGGTACCTTCCCCCGACCTCCTCCCGCCTTCCTGTCTTCCGATAGAAGAGGGCACCCTCTCTTACAAGTCGGCCAAGCTCAAGATCAGATCGGCGCTAGTCAAAGACTGGAACGACCAGTTCCCACGGCTCCCTACCTACCCCTACCCCGTGACCCTTTCGCCCCACCCGTTCATGGGGCTGGGAAGGTTCAAGGCGGGAAGGATCCACCAGATGCGCTCAGACAAAAGCTACCTGGCTGCCCACCCGTCATGGTTCACCGAAGACCCCTCTCCCCTCTGTCCGTTCTGCGAGGAGGACAAAGAGGACTTCGCCCACGCCATCCTATCCTGCGAGTGCTGCAGAGTACCCCATGAACGCCACCTCCATGGCCTCACTTCGGTAGATTGGGACAGCCCCCTATGGTCAAGCCCTTCCACTCTCAATTCCTTCGCTAGATACATAAACGTCACATCGACGGGATTCCCGCCAGGAATGCCCCCGGCAGAAAGGGACCTCCCACACGACCCAGACGTCGAGGCGTCTACTCTTCCGATCTACGGCTTCGCTCCCTGAGAAGGGTCCGGCCTCTGCCCGTTATATTTTTCTTGCTCTGCTAGGAGAACATTTTTCGCCATGATTATGCGTTTTGTTGTTTTATTTCCTTAGGGATTTTGTGTCAGCTATCGGACACGTTAAGGAGGTTTTTACAGATCGGTGCGAAAGTTCTTTTGTTGTTTGCGGGTTTTTGAGATTAAGGTTTTGTTTATGCCATAGCTAGCGCTGCATGCAAGTTCTTGTACCATAAATCAATGAATACATGATGATAAAAAAAAAAAGAAAAAGAAAAAGAAGTCCGAGTAGATAGGAGAGTACCTTTGACGCGGCGGCTACCCTCTCCCACGAGGTTCAGCTGTTCATGCGTCCCAAGCTCAAGATCTCGACCCTCTTCCTAGACATAAAAGGAGGCTTCGACAATGTTTCAGCCCCGATCCTCTGCGAAAGACTCGCCACCAAAGCGGTCAACCCCTACATGGTCTCGTGGATAAGTTCTTTCCTCCACGGCCGCTCCTGCCGCCTGGTCTTCCAGGGCGTGCCTCAGATCTTTTCGTCCGTCTCCGTCGGCACCCCTCCAGGCTCCCCGATCTCCCCCCTTCTCTTCGTTATTTACGTCTCTACCCTCCACTTCTCGGTCCCCAGGGGCCTCATCCTTTCCTACATAGACGACTTCGCGGTCACAGTGGCCTCGGGCTCTTACCGGAGAAACATCCAGAGACTGCAAGGCATCACCAAAGTCCTGCAGCATAAGGCTGGCAAGCTGGGAGTGTCCTTCTCGATCCCAAAAACGGAACTCATGCATTGGGAGAACCGCTCTCAAAAGGTCCCCCCTCCCCCGATCCCGGGCCTACTGGACGACCTAGTCTTCTGCCCCTCCAAACTAGTACGATGGCTCGGATACTGGTTCGAGCCCTCCTCCACGTCTGGGACAAGGGGTACCACGTCCCACTTCGTCAGAAGGCTTGGACTGGCCCAGGGCGCCTTCTCCACCATCAAAAGACTGTCTAGGCTAGGCAAAGGCCTCCCTCCCTACCTCTGCCACCGTCTGGCATCATCATTGATCTCCCCGATCCTCCTCCACGGCGCGGACCTCTTCTCACCAAGCCTTACCCTCCTTGACCATATGTCGGTCTTCTGGAGGACTGTCCAGAGGTGGGTCACAAACTGTTTCTCCTCGACACCCGTCGGCATCCTAGCCTGTGAGTCGGCCCTGCCCCCCATGCCCCTTCTGTTACGTCACCGCAAAAGACTGGCAGCCATAAGGCTAGTCTGCCTCCCGCCGGAGGCCAACCCAGCGACTGCCAGGCTCCACCCCACGTTCCCAACATCATCCCCCTTCAGCTCCGCAGACGACCACCACCACCACACGCGGGGCCTGACATCGGTCTACGCTCCTCTCTCATGGAGATCCCCTGTCCCTTCCCCGCCTATAAGAAAACACCTTCCAATTGATGCTATTGCTCATCGAACCCTCCCCTTCATCCCCGCTACTGGCCCTCTACCGGTACCTTCCCCCGACCTCCTCCCGCCTTCCTGTCTTCCGATAGAAGAGGGCACCCTCTCTTACAAGTCGGCCAAGCTCAAGATCAGATCGGCGCTAGTCAAAGACTGGAACGACCAGTTCCCACGGCTCCCTACCTACCCCTACCCCGTGACCCTTTCGCCCCACCCGTTCATGGGGCTGGGAAGGTTCAAGGCGGGAAGGATCCACCAGATGCGCTCAGACAAAAGCTACCTGGCTGCCCACCCGTCATGGTTCACCGAAGACCCCTCTCCCCTCTGTCCGTTCTGCGAGGAGGACAAAGAGGACTTCGCCCACGCCATCCTATCCTGCGAGTGCTGCAGAGTACCCCATGAACGCCACCTCCATGGCCTCACTTCGGTAGATTGGGACAGCCCCCTATGGTCAAGCCCTTCCACTCTCAATTCCTTCGCTAGATACATAAACGTCACATCGACGGGATTCCCGCCAGGAATGCCCCCGGCAGAAAGGGACCTCCCACACGACCCAGACGTCGAGGCGTCTACTCTTCCGATCTACGGCTTCGCTCCCTGAGAAGGGTCCGGCCTCTGCCCGTTATATTTTTCTTGCTCTGCTAGGAGAACATTTTTCGCCATGATTATGCGTTTTATTGTTTTATTTCCTTAGGGATTTTGTGTCGGCTATCGGACACGTTTAGGAGGTTTTTACAGATCGGTGCGAAAGTTCTTTTGTTGTTTGCGGGTTTTTGAGATTAAGGTTTTGTTTATGCCATAGCTAGCGCTGCATGCAAGTTCTTGTACCATAAATCAATGAATACATGA